>JARHVA010000631.1:2700000-2907500 GCA_037957365.1 Torreya grandis | reverse complement strand
ATCTCAGACATGTGAACATCAAGTGAAGAAGAAATAATGTTAGGTGAGATATCAGCCCATTTTTACCCAAGGTCACATTGAAGATGGAAAGCTAAGGTTTTGAAATTTCACCAGGAGTGAGTCCATGGCATATATCCAAATGAACCAGAGCAAAGGTGAATCCAAACCCAAAATCATCTAAGTGGTTGCATCTTATTTTAGTATATTTACATAGCAGAAACTAAAATCAAACCCATATAGTAGTATTGATGCAACCATCCTAGTCTGATGTAATTATCTAGAGAGATAGAGACACCAGATCTAGAATATTACTACCTTGGTGAGTGCTATCATCAAACCCATTCTAGAACTATCTTCCCACCTACTTTCAACCTATTATAGATCTAGATCTTCATTAGCATCAAAGTAGGCCAAGTACATAACTTCTTTTTCATTTATATATCTAGCATAGTTTTACTTTTCATTTATAACTTATCTCAATTTAATAAATTCAATATATGGTGCATTTAAGTTTATCACATTAATTGGTCTACTATAGATTTGATATTTACCCTTGTGTCCTATCATTTCTATATTATTAACCCTATCTACCCAAGTATGATCCACATCTAAATTAATGTTAAACATAAGATAAACATGACCAAGTAGAGGCATGTGTCTTCTATCATATCCTTGACACATACTTTGGGTATATTTTATATTACATTCTAAATATCCAAGTGTTTTGATGAAATCAAGGGATGCAAAACAAGTGACAAAACCTTCATCAATCAAAACACACTTGAATTTGATATCACCAATTTGGACACTAATGAATAATGGAGGATCACCCACAAAAATTAATATTTCATTAGGAATGACTGAAGCAATGGGAAATTTTGTGAAAGAGAAGTATCTATAGTTTCATTAATGTGTATATACATTTCTTTACAATATTAAAGAATATTATCGCCAGACCTAGACAAAGTAGCTTCTTTACCTATGGATGGAGGTCAAGGGATGTTTATTTTGAATAAAATTTGCATTAAATGGTTGTGATGATTAGGGGAAGTTTGCATGAGTTATAAAAAAGGAATTTGAGATGGGAGGGAAAAAAAATTAGTTATAGGATCCCATTCATCATATTCAATGAGAATTGTATTTGATAAAGGTGTATAATGTTGAAGCAAATTCATAGGAGGAACACAAGTGCATTTAAATGGATGAGGAGTAGAAGTAGGTGGGTTAGACTTGGCTAGTATAGGTTGGCTTGGTAAATCATGGTGTGTAAATGTAGTTGATGCCTTTTATGGTATAGTTCATGTAAGAGCCAAATCCTTTGAGGTGGTTGATGTGATAGATGGAGATGTAGGGAGATAAATAGACTGATTCATAATGTTTAAATTATTTATATTTGAATGAGGAATTGATGGTGGTATCCAACTAGTAAATGTTATAGCAATGAAATAATAATTAGTTTTAAATTGTAAGGGAGAAGAATTTGATTGTAAAGATTTAGGAATTGTTTCCATATGTTGAATATCTAAGAAATAAGAGGAATAAGCATCTTGAATAGTGCATAATGTTAGAAAATAATTATAAGTGGAATGTGGATACAAATCAATATATGGTACTACACACCTTATGTTGTTCATGTTGACTACATTTTCACCATTTTTTATGGAGTTAGGATCAATTAAAGTTTCCACAACATTGGAGGTAGGAAGTTGAGTAGTATTATATTGGTGATTAGGAAGTGGATCTTTATAGATAACTAGGTGAGCACTAGCTTGATTAAGAGATTCATACTTGACATTGGAGTAATGATTTTTAACCACTTTTACATAGGCTTGTTGATGATCCTAAATCATTGTTTCATGATCAAACTTGGGACTAAGAAGAAATCAAGAGAAAAGTTCTTAGGTTATTTACAAATTTCATGAGATTGTCCCCAACTTGCATGATACCAAAAACAATTGTGTTGATCATACCAATATTTGGTAGGGTGAGTAAGATTAACTTATCATGATAAAGGTTTAGGAATGTGTTTTGGGATTTGCACCATGAAGAGAGGTTGGTAAACATCCAAATTATTTAGATTGGAAGATTTAGAAGGAAAAGAGTGGGATTATTTATAATGATGGCAAGAGAGAGAAAATTGCATCATTGGATCCACTTGGAATAATAACATGGATAGTGTGTATAGAATCATGGGTATTGGTAACATAATTATTAGTAGCATGTTTATTTATATATCTCATAAGTATTCAATTTCCTACTAGAGTTTGGGAAGGCTCAAATTGTCTTATGAGGAAATATTGACATTAGCTTCATTAATGGCTTATTCCAAATATTTTTGAGAGAATCCTAACATGTTACTAGAGTTTGGGATGAAGAGCAATAGTGAAAAAGTGGAAGAGATTATCTGTTGACATGTTGTGCTAAGTGTTTTTAGATAAAGACTTCCATGTTTTAATGAAAACTTGATCAATTTTAGATTCTACCTATTTATAAGTGATAAAATGAGCTAAGCTATTTTTCACGTAGATCATTGGTTTGAAATTACTAAACTAATTCATTAACTAAGTCTTCTAAACTATACATAATGTTAAACTTAAGTTAATCATACCAATATATGACATTACCTAAAAAGGTTTTAGCTAATATTTTTGTGTCATAAAATGTTTTATACATAACATATCCCCATTCATTTTTATAATAGGGACCCAATATATTCTGAAAGGTCTAGGCCTATCTTAGAAGTCTTATTTCATAAGAGATTTATATGTTGTACCTAGATTCGCTATTTAGTAAATGTAAATGAACATGTTTTTCTTATTTGGAATAACTTATTAATAACATTCAAAAGTTTTGCATGACCACAGGGTTTCAAAACATGCGTAGTTTCTATTCTCGATCTTAGCAAAAATTAGTCTTCAAAAACTTTGTTTTAAAGTTGATATTTGGAATTTTTCAATCCTTTTCACCTATATAAACCTATGTGAAAAATGTTATTTGGAACTTTTATTCATGATTTTTGTCTGCAAGTTTTTTCTGGAACTTCTATACATAGGTTGGGTACTCATAACTTTATTCACCATGTATGAGAGTCTTCAACATTCACATTCATCACAAATTTGCTCTTTGGGATATAGGTCTTTAATTTTTTTTTAATTTCAACATTTGATGTTTAGAGAAAGTCTTTGGAATAAATTTTTTGGAACTTTAGTCTTTGGAATTTGGTCTTTAGAAATTTTATCTTTGAAAAAATGGTTGGAATTTAATCTTCAGAAATAATGTTTAGAATTTGGTCTATGATGATAGCTCTTCAAAACTTTTATCTTTAGTAAAAATGTTTGGCATTTACTCTTCAAAAATAATGTTTTGAATTTGGTCTTAGGTGAAAGTGTTAGGATAAAATGTTTGGAATTTATTATTTAACAAGTGTTTGAAACTTTTGATTTAGAAATTAGTCTTCAAAAAAGGCAATCCTCATAACCTTTACAAAATATCCCCACCATAGGTCTTTGAAAATTTTGTTTTGAAATATGTTCACTTCATATATTTTTTTAAGATGAATCAGTTTTAATAAAACATACGACTCTTGATTATTGAAATCCTCCATGGAATAGGTAAACCTAACTAAAAAGAGCAATAAAATGATACCCAGAAAGAGACAATGATGTGGCATTCTTTTGAATGTCTACATCATCTACATGGCACACCTCCCAATATGAAGTGGCAAAGTTCAAATTAAACAAGTGATTAGAGTTTATAGATGTTGGACATTAATGCAACACAAACTAAAATTGAATTCCAAAAGCTATATCAATGAATTGAAAATAAATGTCATTCTCATTGATCACAAAAAAGCTCTCAACTCACTTGCCTCCTTGAGAACAAACCCTATCTACCTACATTTGAATTGTGAAGTGCATATAGAAGAGCAGAGCCAATAAATTGAAGAACCAAAACTCTATAAACTTAGTTAATTAACTATGGCATCCTCATCTAAGACATTAGGAGGAGTTATGACACCTTCCAGATTATTGATCAAGTATTCAATTAAATAAAAAGACATCCTCTTTGATTTAGAAATATTTAATAATGAGTATCCCAATTACTTGACATTATGAGATGTAATTCATCATGTGGATGCACATACTTACAAGGAAAACTTGATGCCTACAAAAATATAATTGATTGTAGAACTTCTCCCTCTAAAGTGATCAAGATTACATTTCACAGAGGCCAAGCCTGAGGTTATTGTTAACTCACCAAACTATACCCTTAAGAGAGGATTTTTAAGACCTCTCCAAGTTTGGGGTAACATGGGATTAGCCCAAGGTTGCGGGTGACTTGTGGATGGGCTACACCTCTAGTTTATGGGGACATCTCCCCTAGTGCATTAATTAAGCTCAAATCACTAAGCCTACTAACTTGTTGGGGTGAAAATGGAGATAGAGACATGAAAAAAAACCTAATATAAAGGGATTTGATGCACTAATATGACATGTCCACTCTATTTTACCTTAAACAACACTAATGAATAATACATGAACTGAACCACTCTCTCCAAGGCTTCTAAGCATTAGTATTTCACATAGAGGCTATACTACATGATCAAAACTTAAGGGTTATGAATATAAGATCTAGTTTGAAGACACTTACCAATCAAATTCCACTATAATCTCAACCACTAACACCCTAACACACTATGTGACACATAGAATCATGTACTAGAAACTAGGTGAGAACAAGGACCTACAAAAGGGAATAAACTTCACCACTTCTACAAATCAACAAGAATAAACATACTACACCAATGTTAGAGAATCTAAAATAGTCCTTCATTAGTTCAAGAGGTTTACAAGGTAAAAACTTAGGCAGAGTTTCCTCATACCTAGTGTTGGCCCCAAAATTTTGACTAAGTATTGTCCTTTTTTGGCATGGAACCAACATGGTATGGAAGAACTATGGTGCAGGAAGACCATGGTAAATAACTACCAGATGCAAAAGAACCATGGCATGGAACCTATTGGGTTAAACAGGACAATGGTACAAAAGGATAAGGATATATAAGGGACCATCATAAGAGGACCCAGGAAAAGAAGAACAAGTCATGAAGAACCTAAGAATATTGGACTTAAAAATAAATCAAAAGACTAGGGGAATGTGTGGGAAGTAGGAATAGTTATAACAGTGCTTCATATGGGACACTTTGACCTTATTGATTGGAGGTTTTGTATTAGCCCATAAGGAACATAATATATGGCTATCATTATATAGCATAGAGTGAAGATATAGGGGCATAGGGACCCGGGTCCTCAAGAAAAACTTATTGTAAGTGCTATGGCTCTCAGTTCATTGAGATTTCATATGCCATTCACTCAAACCATTAATTATTATAACACTTGGTCAGGGTAAAACAAGTATAAATACCCATGTTAAAATCTTTTGTGATGATGATATTTTGTAGAATAGATTATGAAGCCTTGCCTTTTGATTTATTATGCATCTAATGTGAGATATTAGGTTTTGTCGAGTTGTGTCTTGAAAGATGAAATACACTAAGTGATAGACTTGGATATGATTTATTTCTTAGTATTGTTATTAGTATATTTTTATTTTCTAAGTCACTAATGTTAGATAATTATGGTGATCCATGTAGTAGTAGTAATATTTACATCTATAACTAGAAGGATAACAGTAGTATATTTGTGCTATTAAATAATCCTTATTTGGAACTACATGAAGTGATATATTAATAAACATATATTAATATGATACAAAATCTTCGAGAACTAGTGTTTTGTTATGCACTTCAGGTGAGCATGTGAGACCAAACTCTTGCATGATAGAGACAATGCACTAGCTTGTTGGGATAAACTTCAGCACTGGAGTAGGAATTAACTAAAATAACCCAACATTTTGGTTTCATTATCGGGACATGAAGCACTTGAATCATAGTCATGGAAAAATGTTTGAGTATATTATGTTAGAAAATATAGAAGAATGGGTTATTAGTATTGAAGATAAGTTTGTATTTTTGTATCTTAGATAAGGAATATCTACATGATAGTGGGTGGATCAGAATCTCTATATCCCTTTATATGAAACCTTCTTCTCAGAGCTCTCAATTCTTTTACATGCTAGGATACTAGCATATGCTAAAGGACAATCAAGGAGTCTTGAAAGGAGGCAGTCTTGGATACTAGAACAACAAAGGTTTCTAACATGACTTAGAGTCCTATGGATGTGAGAAGTCAATTTTTGGTAGAAAGGAGTTCAAAACATCTACATTTTGGAGTACATTGTGACCACCTATTCATGTTCTAAAGAAGCCAAATTCTAATTCATTTGAGAGCCATGGGGTCACTATCTAATGCATTTTTCTTTCAAAATTAATAAATTAATTGTTGACCTTGGACTAGAAACCATATCAATAGATGGATAAATCCTCTTGTGCATGAATCATACATTTGGAAGAGGAGGATAGAGGTTAAAGATTGTGGGTTTAAAATGAAAACCATCAAGTACACATTATAGAAACAAAAGTATGATGAAGCTTGGTAAAGAATAATGAGAGTTAGAAATATAGGGAGAGACCAAGAAGACTCACATACTGCTGTTAGGAGCCATAAGGAAATGAAAAATCATGAGGATCCCATCACTCCTAACCTATGTTCTATGTCAATTCTATCTTATGAAAGAGAAACAAGTTAGATGACAAGAACTAAAGAACTAAGTCTGACCCAACCCATTTCCCCCAACATCATGCATGATCATGCCTTTGAGTTAGATGGAGTACACATTTAAAATCTGGATATAGATAGATAAAAATAGAAGTTAAACTAGTAAGAAATATTAAAACTAAGCCAGTTGAGGGTCATTTAGATTTAACACTATCTTTCCCTCTTCAAGGGAATTCTATGGCATAACTTGGGATGCCTAGTGGAAATATTCTTCAAGGACAAAATATATGTCCAACCTTAGTTAACCAACTAGATATCATGCCTCATCATGGTCACTACTACTAGAGGTGATGGAGGAAGACTGGGTGGTGGTGCAAGAGGAAGTGGACTCCCTCCTCAAGGGATCGATGATGGATTTTCTAACAAAAACACACCCAAAAACCTTAAATAACCATGGTTTAATACAATATGAGATTACACTTACCTAAATACTGAGGGTTGAAGAATGCAATTGAGCATGTCCACAAGTGTGAATTGATTTGGAGGGTGCAAGGTATCACATATTCTAAATGTAAGGCCACGTAGTTTATAGTTATGGTCTTAGATCATGTGCATAAGTGGTACTATAAGTTCAATCCTCAAAAAAAATTGGTTTATTTTTATCAACTCAAAATAGCCTTGTTAGTAATTTGACCTATCAAGGTCAAATTACTACCCTTAACATATGAAACTTTCCTAAAACTAGTCATTAACTCTTTATAGCTAGTTAAACCAAGGAATTATGGCCTAAGAGAATTCATTTTAGTAAAATATGTAAAAAAATTTATTGTAAATGGGTCATTGTCTTTTCAACAGAGCATTGTCAAGTTTAAATATGCAAACAATCCATGCACAGGGGTCAATTTTGAGAGAAAATTAAGCTTTTTGGGAGTTATGAGTGGTTTTAGAACCTCAAATTTTTTACATAGGGTCATCATGACTTGAGGAAACTTAAAAAAAATTCATGGTCATTGTATGAGTGGAGATACTAGCATTTTTGTAATAGTGCTTAGCATGTTCATTGGAGATCACCATTGGCACATGCATCATTCTAGAGTGCTAAAGATGTCTATAGGTCTAGGTAAAAGTTTGAAAAGCATGGTATGATGTTTTTAAATAATATTTATACATTTAAAGAGTGTAAAAACTCTAAATTTTAAGAAAATCATTCTTATACATACTTGTGCAAACAAATAGGCATATAGGCCAAAATGGGTTTTTTTGACTTTTCAAGAAAACTGTGAGTTAAAAATGTTTTGATAAAAAGGTAAAGGTACCATAATAATTTTTTAAAGATTTGTGAATCAAGGTAAGAGTCATTTTCATCTTGGTGAAGTTTTTCACTTTTTGCAGTTTTAGAGACCCTTCGAAACCTCTTGTTTAGATGTTTGTATTGTTCACCATGTGTGGAGTTTGGTTGAATTAGCTTAGTATGTTTTGAGGGCCCATATTTAATTATAATTCATAAATAATTTATATTATTTTAGGGTCTGTGATTTATGAAAAATTGTTAAGAGTGTATGTAGCCCAGAATGTAAGCTAAACCCCATAGGCAATTTTCCTCCACATCGTAACTTTTCATATCTTTTGCATGGGAATCCAATATTTTCATGGATGTTAATGGGGTCAGTTTGATATACATAAATTGAATTTTTTTTGAATTTTGAGGTCTATACTTCATGAATCATCATTTTGAAGATTCAGCTTTAAAACCCTCTTAAACCCTCAAAAAACTAGTTTTGAAAAAAGTTATTTTTATTGACATAAAATAACCATGGATAAACCTAAAAACTTTTCAAAATTAAAATAAAATTATAGAGGATTCCATAAATTCCAATTTTATGCATGGAGCTATATAGATGAGGGAAAAAATCATGTTTTTTTATAAAAAAAGCATGTAAAATGAAATACAAAGCAGTTAAATAAAGTATAGTAAATGGAGATCGAATATTAAGACTTTTTATTCATATTAAAATATTAATTGATTAGAAATAATCCTATAAGTGTCCCTACCAGGTCAATCAAAATGGCCAGTCTAGTGGAAAATAGAGTAAAATAGACCTAGTCAACCCTATTGACTGAATGATAAGAGTTTTATCATCAAAATAACATATCAAATGATGAGTAAAGTTGTTACAAGTATAATTGATTGTATTTTAAGGTTTCATGGATTTTTATTTCAGGTTTAATGGTGTCTAAGTGAATAGATTAAATTTTAGTCCTATTTGGTCTAATAGGCCTAGTTGGTCAAATGGTCAAGTTTGAGATTGGCATTGAATTAGATATTAAGGAGTCCAATTTGAGTTTAAAATATTCATATATATTTTTCCATGAGGATATCATGCACTTTTAATCCTTCAAAAGTCTCTTTTCTTGCAAGTGAAGGCTATCTTGGAGTTGACTAGTTTTACACTTTAGTTGACTAATTGACATGTTCATGTATTTATCCTTAGTTAACATGTGATTCAAGATTTTCAAAAACTTCAAGTGGAGTTCCTTTTTGTATTTTTGCATATAATTTCATGAAAAGGGAGATTGATTTGTCAGCATGGGCCCACCATCTTATTTTCTATGCTAACTTGAAAGATCATGCATGTTTAGTGGAGTTTGAAATTTTTTGAAGTTTTATTTTAACATTGTAAAAGGATTAGGTCTTGAGTTAACCAACCAAGACTAATCCTTATCTCCTTTCAAAACCACTTTAGCTTGAACCTTGATTTTAGACTTATATATTGGATTTTTCAAGCCATTTTTTAGAATTCTTAGAGCTAAAAAATAAACTGTATTCTAAACCATACATCAATAAAGGAGTTTTTTTTTTATTTTGCATATGAGTTTTGATATATAATAGAGTGCAATTTATTGTGTATCAACACAAAAGTGGGATTATATCTCCTTTTGGTAGGTCCCTTCCTCACCTATTACTTTCTATCTCACCTTCTACAGGTCATTTAAAGAGGTAATAAAGGAATTTTGTAATCCAAAATTCTTTTAATCCTTCATCTGAAATACTTATGCTTAGGGGAAATATAGGAATTTTTATTTATTTATATGTGTGCATTAGTCTCAATAGCTTTCAAAGGATATAAATAATTTAGGTGCATCACCCCATTAGATAGGATTTCCCTTAAATTTCCCTTTCCCCTTTTCATTCCAAAATAACAGTAATTTAGTTTTAATAGATAAATCTTAAGGGAACTACGTCTTTGTGGAGGTTATTCTCAGTATAGAGTCACCCACACTTTAAGAATATCCAATTATATCAACTAGAGAGAGGGTGTGATTTGCACATTTTCAAGTAGGGTGCACTCTAGAGTGATAATATTTTATGGCACACTTGGTGGGACATCATTCTACACACTAACCTTTGGAGGCATTCAGAATATCAGTACAACTTTCAGCACTTGGTTTACTAATGGTCTCAAATGACTTATTTTAGTATGGATCCATATAATCCTCACTATGATTAGTATGACTAGCCACACTATGATCCTCAATAGGAGTTTGAGGATCTATATCATACATATATGAAATATTACTACCCATATCATCCCTATGAATATCCATTCCATCATAATAATTCCCCTTATGAGCCCTATCATGAGCCATCCTACCCATCTAGCCAACCTAATCATGGACATTTTCAATCTATCCAATCCATACCAGCACTTAAACAAACTTTAGTGAGCCTTGAAAAGCATGAACTAGAGTTGTACTCATAGAGATATTATGGCTAGGATACCCCTATTCACTTGATTCATCATCTAAGAGAGTCATTACAAAAAATAAAAGAGAAATGGACACCTATTTAGAGGGAAAATTTGGGTAATCTTACTGGTGAGATGATGTATGTAGGTGGTTACATTCATAGCATTAAGGATAAACTAAAAGGCCTTAAAGAACAATAGGTTTAACCATGTCCTTCTTATATGCCTTCCATTCATCCTCAATAGACCATTCGAAGAACCCCTTTGAGTTTTCCAAATTGTTCATATGTTTCTCAGACCTTCCCTTCTTGGAGATCCATCCAAGAGAACTGTCAAAGAAAGAAGGAGATTGTTATGGCATACCCTGCTATTAAGACCACTAACCACATTAAAGAGAAGATATTCCAAGAGAAAAATGATAACCAAATTAGAGAGTTGGAGCTAAAGACAATGAAATAAGAGAATAATTAGAATCAAAAGACAAGGAAAGAGGAGACTCTATCTTTCCCATCTTAGAAAAAAATCATGCAGTCAAGCAAATATAAAGATACTCAGGTAATTTCCCTCCCCCCTCAAGAATATAACTTAGTTTAATCTTGGAAATCCATCTAGAGTAACATGAATAAGAAGGAAGAGAAATAATAAATTGTAGATTCAAATGAGTTTCAAGAAGAACATGCTTAGGAGGATGCAAGTATTCATGAAGAAGTTGAGGAAGTAGTGTTGCCATCTTATGAAGAGAGAAGAAATTGATGTAATAAATGATCAAATTGATCAATTTTTTGAGCATCTAGAGATTACCAATCATCCAAAAATATAATTGGAGGACTTGTTTGAAGTTTTGGGATTAGTATATGCTCTTCTCTAGGGGGACTATGGTCTAGTTATAGCCAAAGAGAGCAGCTTTGTCAAGTCAAATGAAGAGAAAGGAGTGGGTAGTCCTTAAATTTTGTCATGTCAAGAGTTCATTATTGATAGGAACTTGTTTTAGATATTTATAATGGGTTATCATCTCCTTGATGAGTCTACATACATGGATATGCTTCCAAAGAGTAATATAAGTATATTTTGTGCTCAACCTAATCAACCAAATTGTGTAGAAATGGAGCCTGATAAGGAGGTGGAGCCACCAAGTGAGCATGTATACATTTAAGGTTAATTTTATCCTAATATTCCACATATGAGCATCCAAAGTAAGTGGAAAAGAATATGATTGATTTATCAACCATCGAGCTTGCAAGGGAACATGTAATACATCATTTTCCATCTCATCATAGAAGTGAACTAAATAATTTTCCTTTTGATCTAGGAGGATCAGCAAGATGGAGGTTAGTTTGTAAATAATAGACTTATTGTTTTTGTTTTCCTTTAAGTTCATATTATCACATGATTTCACTTTTGTTTTTTCCCTTTCCAATTTGTTGTTGTCCATTCCTCTAAGTGCATATGTGCATGTGTTGTTGTTGTTTGTGTCAATTGTCTTGTTTGTGTCTTTGTCTGCAAAAGATATTTTAGAAATAAATGTTTATCCAAGTCAATTTTACTAGATTTAATGATTTATTTGACCATCAGGCTGGTTAACCCCTAAAATTTGCCAAAATTGTTAGTAATCTGACATGTCAAGGTCAAATTACTACCCTTATCATACAAAACTTTCCTAAAACTGGTCATTAACCCTTTACAACTAGTCAAACCAAGGAATTATGGCTTAAAATCACTAATTTTGGTAAAAAATTTCAAAAACGTATTGTAAATGGGTCATTGTATTTTCAAAAGATCATTTCCAAGTTCAAATGTGCAAACAATCCATTCACAAGGGTCAATTTTAAGAGAAAATTAAGCTTTTTGGGAGCTACAAGTGGTTCTAGGACATAAAATTTTGTACACATGGTCATCATGATTTAAATAACCTTATTAAAAAATTTCATGTCCATTGGATGAGTATATATACTTTATTTTTTGTAACAGTCCTTAGCATGTCTATTGGAGATCACTATTGGAGCAGACATCATTCTGGAGTGCTACAGAAATTTATAGGTCTAGATAAAAGTTTGAAAAGAATGGGATGATGTTTTTAAATCATAATTAGACTTTTAAATATTTTTAAAACTCTAAACTTTAAGCAAATCATGCTTATACAAGCTTATGCAAGCAAATAAGCATATAGTCCAAAAAAGAGTTTTTTGACCTTTCAAGAAAAAATTGATTTAAAAATATTTTGATAACATGGTAAAGGTACCATAATGATGTTTTCATGATTTTTAAATCAATTGAAGAGTAATTTTTATCTTGGTGAAGTTTTTCACTTTTTATAGTTCTAGACACCCTTCCAAGCCTCTTGTTCAAATGTTCATATTGTTCACCACATGTGGAGTTTGGCCAAATGATATTATTTTAATTTTAGGACCCATATGTAATTATAATTTATGAAAAAAAGTGATCATTTTATGGGTTTTTCTTTATGAAAAATTGTTAAGAACATAGATAGCCCAGAATGTAAGCTAAACCCCACAAGCAATTTTCCTCCACATGGTAAATTTTCATATCTTTTGCATGGGAATATAATATTTTCATGGATTAATTTGGTACGTTTGATATGCATAAATTTAAATATTTTTGGATTTAGAGGTCTGTACTTCATGAATCATTATTTTGAAGATTCGGCTTTAAAACCCTCCTAAACCCTCAAAAAACTAGTTTTGAAAAAGTTATTTTTATTTCCATAAAATAACCATGGATAAACTTGAAACCTTTTCATAACTCAAATAATATTAGAGAGTATTCTATAAATTCTAATTTTATGCATGGAGCTATACAGATGAGGGCATAAATCATGTTTTTTATGGAAAAAAGCATGTAAAATGAAATACAAAGTAGTTCAATGAAATATAATAAATGGAGCTCAAATATTAAGAATTTTTATTCATCATAAAATATTCATTTGATCATAAATCATCCTAGAAGTGTCCCTACTAGCTTAATCAAAATGGTCAGTCTACTGGAAAATAGAGAAAAATAGACCTCGTCAACCTTGTTGACTGAATAGTGAGAGTTTTCTCATCAAAATCACATATCAAATGATGAGGAAAGTTTTTCCAAGTATAATTCATTATTTTTTATGTTTTTTGGCTTATTTTTGTAGGTTTAATGGTGTCCAAGTACATAGATTAACTTTTAGGCCTATTTGGTCTAATAGGCCTAGTTGGTCAAATGGTCCAAGTTTGAGATTGGCATTGAATTGGATGTCAAGGAGTTAAATTTGAGTTTAAAAGATTCATATCTTCTATTTTATGAGTAAATCATGAACTTTTCATCCTTCAAAAGTCACTTTTCATGCAAGTGAAGTCTATCTTGGAGTTGACTACTCTTACACTTTATTTGACTAATTGACATGTTTATGCATCTATCCTTGGTTAACATGTGATTCAAGATTTTCAAACACTTCAAGTTTAGTTCCTTTTTTTATTTTGGCATAGCATTTAATTCAAATGGAGATTGAATTTTCAGCATGGTCCCACCATCTTCTTTTCTATGCCAACTTGAAATATCATGCATGTTTAGTGTAGTTTGAATAAATTTGAAGTCTTGTTTTAACATTTTAAAGGGATTAGGTCTTGATTTAATAACCAATACTAATCCTTATCTCATTTTAATGCCACTTTTTCTTTAACTTTGAATTTAGACTTATATATTGGCTTTTTCAAGCCATTTTTTAGAATTCTTAGAGCTGAAAAAGAAACCATATTCTAGACCATATATCAATAAAAGAGATTTTTTTAATTTTGCATGAGTTTTAATAGATAATATAGTGTAATTGATTATGTATCATCACATAAGTGTGATTATATCTCCTTTTGTTAGGTCCCTTCCTCACCTATTGCTTTCTATCTCACCTTTTATAAGTCATTTGAAGAGGTAAAAAAAGGAATTTTGTAATCCAAAATTATTTCAATCCTTCATCTAAAATACTTATTATTATGGGAAATATAGGAATTTTGATTGATTTCTATACATTAATTAGTCTCAACAGCTTCCATAGGATATAAACAATTCAGGTGCATCACCCTATTAGATAGGATTTCCCTTCAATTTCCCCTTCCCCTTTTCATTCCAAAATAATAGTAATTTAGTTTTAATAGATAAATCTTAAGGGAACTAACCATCTCTAGAGGTTTTTCTCAGTATAGAATCACCCAAACTAAGAAGTTCCAATTGTATCAGTTGGAGAGAGGGTGTACTTTATACATCTTCAATTAGGGTGCACTCTAGAGTGACAACAAAGCTTCCTTTAGGAGTTTAGCATTCCTAAATTTGAGCAACAAAGTATAGTAGTGTTGAAGGACATAAATCAAGGAATTACAAAGAGCATACATGAGTATGATATAAGGTTTAAAACCTTTTTTCTAAACTATCCTTTGAAATTAATGTTGACCAACATGCATAATGGTTTATGGGAGGACTGTTACTAACTTTCTAGGGAACTCTATCATAATGGACCTTCACTTGCCCATGTCAGGCCTTGGAAGCTATTCTCTATGATAAATTGGTTGGAAGTATAGACATCAAGATTAGTCCCTTTATAGATGCCTAGATAGCCTCAATGAAATCATAGCTATAAAATTTAATAGCCAATAATTCACATGAAACACAGTGGTGTCTAGTGTACTTACTATGAAACTAAATGACATACAAGGAACAACTACCCATGAAATAACATCCATGCAGTACTTAAAAAAACATATGAAATTTTCCATGAGTAACATGATGTTTTCTTGTATCCCATTTTATATTAGTCTATGCACACTAAAGTGTTTGAGTATTGTAAAATTTATGATGCCTACAATCATGACACCAATGACTACCTTGATCAGTGATATCCATGAGTCTCGATCACATGGCACGTGCCAAACCTTAGTCACTAATACTCAAGATAATAGTGGCTACCATGGATGAGGGAGAGGATGTGGATGAGGAGGTGGTTGGTTCCCACCTAGAACCTATTACAAATGTGGATCTCTAGACCACTATCAAAGGGATTACCCAAAGTACCTGGCGTGCACTTTCTAAAAAAAGACCATTATCTAGAAGAGTCTCCTCATCTATATGAGGCTATCACCAAAGAATGCAATGAAAAGGGTGTCTATATGATTTGAATTTATAAACCATAATTTTTCATATTCCTAATGATACTTATAGTTAAATAAGTAAACATTACCATCCATAGTGGGGGACAAACCTAGTCAATAGCTAATCTGATAGAGAAGGTACAATGGGAAGAACCACGAGTTAGAAAGTACCCTAATTCTTAGTAGAAAAAATATGTCCTCTAATATATGATGGCACTTATATGAGAAATTTAGGGTGAGATTTAGTTCCTCAAAGATAAATACATAACATAGTGTGTTATTATGCAAAGGGAAGTTGAACTCTAATTTATGGCATAAGATGACTTCCAATAACTATGTAAGTAGATGTTGGATGTGAATATTGTCCCACAACCCAGTGATTGGCTTAATATTCAAGACCAAATACTAAATGTATTTCACCCTCACATCATTCACCAAAGTGAAGATTGATTTTTAAATCATGCTCGATAATAGGACACTCCTAGTTCATCTACTCCCCTAGAAGATATAGAAATTTTGGTTAACACTACCATTGATAGATGGGTAATTAGGGACATTTTAGTGGATACTGACATAGAATTTAATGTCATCACCAAGGACACTTAGAAAAAAAATTCTATTCTATCACTACATCCCTCACCTCATGTCTTATTCATGTCAAATAAGACTTGTGCTCACCTAATTGGGGTCCTCAAGAATGCCATAGTTGACATACTTGGAGTACCATTAAAAGTGGATTTTGAGGTTTTGGAGTTAGCTGAAGCTGATGATTAGCCAGCTCTATTAGGAAGACCTTGGTTCTATGAGAACAATGTAGACTTGAGCTTTAAAAAGTGTTATATTAGCTTTGAGAATACTTATTAGTGTATGGTTATATCATTGGATCAAGTATAAGGACCTCCCTATATAGAGCATATCAATGTTGATGAAGACATCAACCACTTATATAATGTCACTAACTAGAATAATGAACAACATGATCCAACCCTAGATGGTATTCTATGGCAGACATATACCCATTCTATTTCTAACACTATAAGTAATGCTTGTAATTATTGGTCTCATGGTGATTATGATCTCACTAGGAGAGTATATAACACCATCAATAGTCATGAGAACCTCCTGTGCCCACTCCATAAAAGTCACAAGTTTTTTCATCTCCCAAGTTTAGCAATGAGAGGGCCACTGATAGGGCCACCACTAAAAAGACTTAATGAAGCCCCATGGTTCCAAGGATAAATGGAGGTATGTGACTTTTTCTAGTATCTTGAAGAGTTCTATGACACTTAAAATGACCAGATGAGGTCATTAGATCACCTTTTTGATGGTACCACCACAAGATGGTGGTAGACCCATAAAGAGTGCCTTTTATACTAGGATCAAGTATATTCTACTCTACAACATAGATTCCATTATGATAATAAGGTCAGGGGAACAATTAGCTATAGTGGCATGTAAGTACCTAAACCTCACATTGAAGCTTGTGAGATGATATGGATAAATGAGGAATCATACTTACCAAAGTACCTATGGGTGCATGCATTCTATGGGACCTTACACACATTGACACAGGCCTAGTACATTCATGAAGAGTGACACATGAGAACCAGGTTCTAGCAATTACTAAAGGAAAATATGATATCATCACTTTATTATTCATAGTTAAGGATGGACTTGCACCTCACTCTCCAAGCCATGCATGAAGTATTTCTCAGAGACCTAAGCCTCATGGAAGACTGGATGTGGAATATCTATTAAGAACCTAATGACCATTTACACTTGTTCATAGAGCCTTCAACATATGTAGTTCTTATGACTACACTAATTTTTGATGAAGAATGATGTAAGGAGATTCACCTGGGAGAATAAAACATTGTCTTCCAAGTAGATAAAGGTGGAGAATCTACTTCACTTGACCCCTTGACCAATCATTTAGATGTTTCTACAAGAATTTTTACATGAACTATTTAGGACACAAGTATCCAAATAGATAACCCTTATCACAGACCTATTCAAACTGTCAATGCAACATTGACATGGAGAATGAACTAAAGATGGTGATAGTAGGAAACTATTAGAATGATAGAGAGATTTCATAAATCTTTGAGTTATTAAAATAATATAAAGATGTTTTCTTGAGGAACTATAGTGAATTGAAAGGAGTCCACCAATCTTTGGGTAAGATGCACATCAAATTAGTTGACGGTGCTCAACGAGTGAAAAATAACCATAAAGGATGAATCCTAATCTTTGGGTACATGTTAAAGAGGTTATTGATAGTATGAGCCATGCCAAAGTAATCACTCTTATTGTTGAATTTGATTGGGTCAGTCTTATGGTGATTAATATCAGAAAAGATGGACACATCCATATTTTTGTGGACTACCGAGTGCCTAATGAATCCTATGTGACAAATCCCTTCCCAATTCCATTCACAAAGGAAATATTTGAAGGTGTTTCTAGTTGTGAAGTATACTCCTTTATAGATGGATTCTCAGGGTATCATTAGATATAACTAGTTGAGGAAGATTAACCTAAGAAATATTTGCCATTGAATGGGGGTTAGTTTCATATACTAGGATGGCTTTTGAATTGAAAAATACTCTAGTAGTGTTCTCATTCATATCAATTGAGGCCTTTAATGACTTCATTCACAGGTTTTTTCGAGTTCATTTGGATGATTATATGGTATATGGTTTGGCCAAGGACCATTATGCTAATCTTAGACTCATGCTTGAGCACTGTTGAGTGCTACAAATATCTTTAAAGTTGAAGAAGTGCCAATTCATGACTCCTTTTGGTGTGCTCCTACGACATATTATTTTTAAGGAAGGACTCTTTGTGGACCCAATGAAGGTATTTGTGATTCTTCACCTACCAACACCCAAAACATAGCATGAGTTAAATACCTTCTTGGGGTGCATAGTTTATTATAGAAAGTTCATTCATGGTGATGCTAAGATTATCGCACCCCTAGAAGAACTTTTAAAGCACAATGAAAAGTTCATATGGATTAGTTCTTATAGGGAAGCTTTTGAAGCATTCATAAAAAAGTTGGTCACTACTTCCATTATGTAGCTCCTCAATTGGAAAAATCTATTTCATGTCCATGTGGATGTATCTAGCATCATTATTGGTGAAATCCTTATATAATTGGGTGATGGTCACCTAGATCACACCATTTACTTTGCAAGAAAAAAACTCACACTGGCTAAACAAAACTATACCACCATAGAAAGCAAATCCTTTTCAATGGTTTATTCCCTAAAAAGGTTCTAATGGTACCTTTTAGCCACTCCATTTATTTTCTATACAAATCATGAGGATTTAAAGTACCTAGTTAACAAACTAGTTTTGCATGGAAGGATTTGTCACTGGATCATGATGTTCCAAGAGTTCTATTTTTTTGTAATGGTGAAACCTAGCAAGGATAACTATGGACCTAACCACCTATCCTAGATTGAGAAAAAATAACCCTTGCATGCTATAGAGGATGATCTTCCTGACATACAACTCTTTTGAGTTACATGAGTACCTAAATAAATAGAAGATATTGCAACATTTTTAAACACTGGCTCCATGACTAAGTCTCTCACTCCATAGGAGAAAAAGTAACTTATGATCCATACTATGCCCTTTCAGCTCATAGCAAGATATCTTTACAAAATAGACCATGATGAGGTGATTCACCATTATGTAATACAACATGAGTACCCTGAGGTACTTCATAATGTTCATAAAGTTATTTTAGGCCCACATTATGCTGAAGAGGCTATATCACACAAGGTTCTACTAGCTAGGATTTCATGGCCAACTCTATTCCAAGATGATAAGGCATATGTTAGGTAATGTGACATCTTCCAACATGAAGGTAAACCTAAGAAGAGACCCTATGCCTTTATGACCCATCCCTTCTTAGG
The DNA here is from genome assembly GCA_037957365.1 of Torreya grandis. NCBI lineage: Eukaryota > Viridiplantae > Streptophyta > Pinopsida > Cupressales > Taxaceae > Torreya > Torreya grandis. The sequence continues at coordinate 2,888,034 of JARHVA010000631.1, read as the reverse complement.
AACCTTTTAAAAAGTGGGTTATTATTTTCATGGGGCCCATCACTCTAGCAAGACAATGAACTGGTTCTCGATACATCATTACAGTAACCAACTACATAACATGTTGTGTTTAAATAGCACTAACAAAGGATTTTACTACTACTACTATTACATAGTTAATTTGGGAGAACATAATAACTTAGTTGGGTGCCCCCCAAATTTCACTAGTGATCATGGTACACATTTTTTAAATGAAATGATTCACATCTTGCTAACTAAGTTCAATATCCTGTACCAAAAGATAAAACCATAACACCCATAAGCCAATATAACCATTGAATATTTCAATAAAATCTTAGGTACCATTTTAATGAAAATCTACAATATTAGTTGCACTGACTGGGATGATAGGGTGTCTATATTACTTTGGGCCTATTGAACCACCTTCAAGCACCTAAAAAAAAACACCATTCAACTTGATGTATGGAAAATATGTAGTGATGTTAGTAGAGTTCTTGGTACCATACCTCCATATCACACACATAGGAAAACTAAGTGATGAGGTATCCTTGAAAGCATGCTTGGATATTTTAATGTAATTAGATGAGACCTAGTTCCTTGCTCATTAGATCTAGGATGTAGAGAAACACAAGTAGAAGGTATGGAATGATCATCATATTAGGAACAAGAAATTTTCTCTTAGTATGAAGGTCTTTTTTTATAACTTTAAGTTTTTGTGCCACCTTGAAAATCTTTGTATACACTAGGATGACCCATTTATCATACATAGCATTTGACCTATCGGGGCATGTCAGTTATAAAGAATGGATGTTTAGTTCCTCCTAGGGAATTATAATGGAAGTTGGATTTGATCATATTTCATGATAGAATAACTAAATATTTTGTAATCAATTAGGCTTATACCATTATATTAGGATTTAATGCTTTCAATAAAAGTACTGCCTTTGTTATGTGTAACTCTTTCTTTATTGTAATTTGTGTTTTTATGTTTTTGTTTTCATGGAGGGCCACAAACCATTTTAGTGTGGGGTAAGAAGTCATACATGATAAGGGTAAAAATAAAAAGTTCACAAGGTAACTAGGTGCATGAGATATATAGGCATGTAAGCCATAAAGGTACAAAAGTTATTAATAACATGATAGTCATTTAAGGCACTAAGGGGTAAGGTTCTCTCCATATGTTAGAAATTAAAAATGGGATAGCTGTCTTCCATCACACTAAAAGAGTAAGATACATATGTCACCCAAATTTATTAAAAGGCATGGTAAGGGACATGCCATTAATGTGATGAGGTTAGTTATATCAAAAAACATGCCAAAGGCATGATAGTCATTTAAGGCACTAAGGGGTAAGGTTCTCTCCATATGTTAGAAAATTAAAATGGGATAGCTGTCTTCCATCACACTAAAAGAGTAAGATACATATGTCACCCAAATTTATTACAAGGCATGGTAAGGGACATGCCATTAATGTGATGAGGTTAGTTATATCAAGAAACATGCCAAAGGCATGATGGGACAAAACCATTAATGCATTAATTACATAAGGTAAGGTTTGAAATATGGTGGTCATTAAAAGATACAAATTGATGGGGAAAATGAATGAATTAATGAGGATAACCTCCCCTATGTAGCTTATAAATAAATAATTTAAATTAATTTTATGCTTTACATTGCATTTATTCTCAAATTACCAAGAGCCAAGAATGAATGATGAACCAGAGCTGAAGAGTAAGCGACTACATCAAAGCCAAACTAACTAAATCTTGAGAAAAGCAAAGTTTTTATATCCTTAGTGAGATGCATAGGTTTTTACCTAGTCAAAGAGAGATATTATAAGTCCATATTGGTGGAAATAAGAGGTAATCTTTAAAGTTGCATATTGTATGGATACCATTAATGAAGTCCTTAAGCTTAAAAATACAAAGTAATTGGTCTGCAACCACATATTCATTTAGGAATGTGGGATGGCCATGCATTAACCTTTAGTATACTTTAAGGGTAATGTGGCCTAAGAAAAAGGCCAAGATACTTGAAAAGTTACCAATTATCCTGGAAGAAGAGGTGAGCATAGGAGACTAGTTTTCCATTAGAGAAAAGATTCCAAACTAATAAGAGCAACACCTCGAAGAATAAGTATAGGGTGTAGAAGGAGAAGAGGGAGAACACATAGAAGTAGAAGGGAAAATATGGTGAATAAAGTAAATCAATTTCATACATTATTGATGTAAAAGGATCCAACATCTTTACCTCCATCTCTACTAATAAAAGAGATGCAATACCCATATTCAATTTTACACATGGAGAATTAGGTCTCCAAAGTATCAATATCCACCATCTTTGATTAAAACCACTACCAATTGGGAAATGAAGTTGAGATCCATAATAACTACCAAGTCAAGACCACCAACATAATAAATCAATTGGTCTATGACATAACCATAAAAAACTAGCTAGATACCATATGATATTTTCAACTCTTTGAGTTTCCATATTTTGGTAAACCTACAAAGGTATTATAGTTCCTCATCTTATGAATACATAAGGACTCTATCTACTTCATTAGGTGTAGCATGAATATTTACCCTAAGATAATTATCACACAAGACTTCAGTGCTTAGGGTTAAGTGTGATAGATGACTTGGCCAACATGGAGGAGAAAAAAAAGACTACCATGATGCTAATATATCAAAAGTAGGGGAACATAATGCACATAAATAACCTATAATACCCCACTCTTTAAGTCATAGCATGGATAATTTTCAACAATATCAGAGGGACGAATTACTAGAAGGAGGTGGATATGGCACACCTTTATATTACTCACCAAGTCTCAAGGGACTAAAGTACAACTAGGCCTTGTACTTTATCCACAATATAATTGAAGATGCAGAGAGGGCTCATTAGATGCCCAAGTATAGGTTCAATGGGGGGAGTAATTATACTTTTGATGGTCCTTTATGAAATTATAGTGTTGGACTATATATTTGATTCATTGAAGTGGGTGTACCCTCCCACTCACAAGTCCCCTACCAAGTGCTACAAAGAATTTAATTTCCCCTAGCACATTACCCCCTCACACAAGATAAAGATGAGGTATTGGTTTAATGGGATGAAGGTGACATTTGGAAATTAGTGGTGCATTCTAAATTACTTTCCCCTTTTAGATGTAAATCAAGCACAATTTACTATAAAGTAACATTTCTCCCTCACATGGATCCACATGAATCCATCAAGGGAGATTTTAACATGGCTAAATCTTCCCTATGCCTTCTTCATGTGAAACTTCATAGACTCTATTAATAAGATATATGATGCACATATTATCATTTTTTAGGTAGAGAGGAATGATGTAGAGCTTCAAACCCTCTAAAAACTCTCTGTATATCTAGGCAAGAAGGCCTATGTGGAGAGGTTAGAGATAAACTTGATTGGCATACATGTCAAATAGAACATCATCAGGGAGTAACCTCATAGGTTGTTCTAAATTATTCACCCATATAATAACCCATAATATGAATACCTCAAGTAAATACTCCCCCAAGTGCCATAATTAAATAAGAAGTGATCGGATATGGGTGCAAGTTAAAGTGGGCACTAGGCCCCCCAAAAGAGGCAAAGGATGATAGAGGTGTATCCATATAGATCTATTTATTCTCATCCTTATATGCCTCCTACACCTCCACCTCACCATTCACCTTCACCAGCTCATCTATATCCATCCCCTCCCCACACTTATCCATCCTTTTCTCACTCTACACCTCTACACTCATCTATCCTAACCCATCATCCCCTTAGCCTACTCCTCCCTTTTCTCCCCCACCTTATCTACCTCCACCTCCACCTTCTCTACCTTTGACTTATCCACCCCCACCATCTCCTATTTATATTACTAACACATGATCTAACCCAAAAAAACCTCCAAGACAAGCACTCTAACAAGAGTCTCCTTAGGTGAAGATCTATAGCTTAGGATTAGATATCAAGAAAAATCCCTCCCCAGTGCAAGAGAAGGCCACATCTAGTGATTCCATACTTGATGATATAATAAGGTATAATGAGGATGTGGAATAAGATAGTGAGATGACCACTAGTTGCCATGAGGAGACTAAGCTTGAATGAGACCCAATAAGAGAAAGGCACCAGTCGAGTCCATAGATTAGAAAGATGAAAGAATGGTGACCACTACACGTGTATGTTTCTAGTTTAATAAATAGGACAAAAGACTATCTTTGGCCACAATTCCATCCTAAAGAATTAACTCTAAAAACTAGGAAGCATGTATCCTTCCTAATTGAGATGTACAATGAGGAATGAGATTGTGAGCTCCCATTGGATATGATCTCTTTTGGCCTGGATGCTCCAACACTATCAAAATTAATGAGGTTTTATCCATAAAATCTCTCCCCCTAATAGAAAACATTGAATTTTTGAAAATTGGCATGGAAATAACATGCCAGATCATTTTTTTGGACTCTACTATGCACACATTAGAGAGAACATTTTTAGGTTGTAAACATGTATAATAAAGTGCTAGTGGAGAATCAATCACTTGCTAAGGGAGTGGCCTCAAATGAAATAAAAAATTCAAGAGGATATAGAGGAAAAATTAAGGGTTTAAACCTTTGTAAAAAAATTTGAAGGAAGATCCAAATCTTACAGATAGCATGCCTCTAGATGGGGATGCCATTAGAAAGTTAGAGACCCTAGTTGAACTACTACTCAAGAAATACAAGGAGTGACCCATGTCAAGAGATGAGGGAATATAAATTATTAAATAGTTTACCATGGATATTGATGTTTACAAGCATGACTTAGAGAGAGTTGGGTAAGTTATCCCCATTTTGGATGGAATTTTTTCATACTTAGCATGCCCTAATAAAGTATTGGAGGCTTGGTTCCAAGCTAAAGAGGTCCTAAGTTAGCATTCAGTTTATGTTGTGCTCATAATAAAAGACTACATCAAGTGTGTAAAATAATTTAAAGATATAAAAATTATGGAGGATGTTATTAATAACCATCATCAACAACTAAATTAATGTTGTAAAAATTATGGAGGATGTTATTAATAACCATCATCAACAACTAAATGAATGTTTTTCAGCCCTATAAGGATAGGTTGATAAGGAGGTTTTCACACTAAAAGACATCTAGAAAGATGCTAGCACAACCCTAGATGAATAAGTGAAAAATACTAATGAGGTTCTGACCTAACCCAAGGATTTGAAAGCATCAAAAGAGGCCATTGAAAAAATAACTATGAAGGTCCTTGATGCATTACCCCATCGGGATAGTCTAAAAAAGGAACTCAAGTAGAAGGGGCTATAATTTTTGGAAGATGCTAGTGCAGCTTAGTCTGAGATGAACTAAGGGTGTAGTGTGGGGTGATGGTGGCCCCATAATTTTGACTAAGTATTTTCCTATTTTGGTATGAAACCAACATGACACAGAAGGACCATAAAATGAGATGATCATGGCACGTAACTACCAAGAATGGAATCACCATGGTCTGGAACCTATTGGGTGTAAGAGGTCAATGGCATGAAAGTATAATGGTTTAGAAGGGATTAGTGTGAGAGGACCTAGTCAATGAAGAATATATCACAAAGAACTTGAGAACATTGGACTCAAAATGAAAGCTAAAGACTAGGGGAGTGCATGGGAAGTGAGAGAAATTAGAAGAGTGATTCATATGGGACACTTCAACCTTATTGATCAGAGGTTTTTCACCAACTCACAAGGAATGGAACACATGGCCACTAATATATATCATAGAGTGAGGATCTAGGGGCATAGGGACATGGGTCTTTAGGAAAAACTTATTGTAAGTGCCATAACTCTTAGCTTGTTGAGAGTTTATGCACCATTCACTCAAACCAATAATTATTGTAACACTTGGTCATGGTAAAATAAGTATAAATACCCTTGTTAAAATATTTTTCCATGATAATCTTTAGAGAATAGATGATGAAGCCTTCCCTTTTGATTCATTAAGCATCTAATGTGAGATATCAAGTTTTTACTGAGTTATGTCTTAAAGGATGAAATACACTATGTGCTAGACTTGGATATGATTTATTTCTTAGTCTTGTTATTGGTATATTTTTATTTTTTAAGTTACTAATGTTAGATAATGATGGTAATCTATGTAGTAATAGTAATAGTTGCATTCATAACTAAAAGGATCATAGTAATATATTTGTGATATTAAATAATCCTTGTTTAGAACTACATAAAGAGAGATATGAAAAAACATATATTAGTATGTTATAAAACCTTTGATAATTTATCTTTTGCTGCATGCTTCAGGTGAGCACATGAGACCAAAATCTCATGTGATAGGGCTAGTGCGCTAGCTTGTTGGGATAAACTACAGTATTGAAGAAAAAATTAACTAAAATAACCCAACACCCAACTGAGGGATGATTAAAATTTCTTTAGAACATCAATTTATAGAATATGAAAAAGAGTAAGAAGATAATGTGGCATGGTGAAGGAATGAATAGGTCATAATGGTAATCATTCACTTTAGACAATAGTTATAAGCATCAACAATAACTCCATGCTCCCTCCATGCATTTCATTCATGGTTGGTGGTCATCAATGAGATTTTTTTGGGAATTTAAGTGGAGTGGTGGAGGCTAATTCAATATTATTTAAACCCATGAGGAGCATGGCCATGCCAATTTTTGTCAATAACTTACTCTCGGGGCAGTTATAAAGGGTGGTATTATGGTCTAATCAACCTCCATAAATCACTATATATACCACCTTCCCCCTTTGCATGTTAACTAGTCTTAAGAAACTACCCAATGCTCCATCATAAAATGAAAAAATGAACTTGATCACCTCCATGAGGTAGTTTCAAGGGTGTCCATGACTTGTATTTACTCACCTAACATCCCTCTACACTAATAGGCTTATTAGGTAATTAAGCCTAACCACTTGGTGTTTGTTTCTTGTATGGTCATGGGACCTAAATAAGACCTTAAGAATAGGAAATTGATCATATTTTAGGTCCATAAAATCATACTACCTAATGACTTAAGATTTTCCAATAGTGCAAACCTATAACCCTTGTTTATTTAGGTGACTAGGTCACCTCTCACTAGCACTTGTTGATTGGTTATTTTGATCAGACCTTTAGAAAATTTTCCATGAGTGTTTAAGTGTATTTTATGATCTAAAAAGTTTGAAAACACCTCACATCATCTTACTTAATGATTTTCATCATCTCAACATGATCAAAACCCTATTTTCTACCCAAAACCCTAGAAAAGCATAGTTTTTGATGAATCCATATATGTGTATCTACAAATATTGTCATTAATAATACCTATTTAGAGTGAATTATTAGTTATAGGTGTCTTCAAGGCCAATTTAGTGCATTCGAGTGCAAATATCTCAATTTTTCCTCTATCGGGTCTCTATGACTGGTTTAGGTAGGTTCTAAGTGTCATGAACTCTTAATGATTGTTCATATCCATAGGGGGATTAAAATGAAAAATAAATACCAATAAAATTGAGTAACAAATAACCTTTAACCTCCCTAATATCTGATATCCCCATGCATTTACTCCTTAAAGTTCCAACATGGATAAAGTTGCACTCAAGCTCAAAACTCTGCATTCTAGGAGGTCAATAGAGAGAAAAGGGGTGTAGGAGATCAAAACTTATTTGGTTTAACTTATATAAAATTTTAGAGATATTTTTCAATCTAATTTATCAATCCCCATGGTTTGTTTTCCTTTTTATCTCTCCAAAGTATCTATAGACCCTTCATACCTCTGCCTAGGGTTCTTGAGTTACTATGATAGTTTGACCCTAGGGGACTAAAAATGAATTTATTTCATATTTTATGAGTTTAAAACTTATATAATATCCTTATGAAATTTTTATCCTCACTATCTGATTATTTTATCCCTCAAACACCCCTCAATCATGCATAAGTTCTTCACTTTTAGTCATAGACTTGTGACTGCTTATTCAGGCCTACTAGGCCTAATTAGGCTATTAGGCTCTTGTTACCTCCAAGGGATAGACCAATTAAATTTAAATATTATGAAAATTTATAATAAAAAAATTATATACCTTATTTTAAATATTTCATTTCACAATTATGTAGGGTTTAACACTCTCCTCTTCACTCTGCATGTCTACCTATTTAGGTCTAATAAGCCTAATTAGCCCATTATAATCTCTTCTACCTCAAATGACCAAGTCACTAATTTTATACTAATAATATTAATATAAAAAGTCAAATAACATATTTATACTCTTTTATCAACCAATTCTATATAGGGTTCAACACTCACCTTAACTCTTCTTCTCATTCCCCTACCTATTTTAGGCCTAATTAGCTTATTAAATCTCTCTAATGTCTCAAAGGTACAAAACATAAAATTGAGGAATTGATAACCATTATAAGATAATTTAAGGACTATATTTTAATCTTATACCTCATTTCCATGTATGGTTCCTTAGATCTACTTTTCATTCTGCCTACCTACTTGTAAGAGTTCTTATGTGCTCTAATTGTGAGAGTTACCTTTTCATTTTGTGTGCCTCTAAAAAATTGATTAGGTTGATCACCATTTTATAATTTCATCCAATCTCTCTATAAAATCTTATCAATGTATTTTATTTCATCAATAATGGCATGTCTAACCACTTAGTCCTCACCTTGTTCATAGTCTAATGAGTGTTTATAAGACCATTACTATGATGGTCAAAACTTGAATAATAACCTATGCCTTTTCATATTTACTTATCTAAGTGGGATGAGTATTTTAATATGTTTTATTATATCTAACTCATCTTTTCTCTTTAAACCCCAAATTTGCCTATTGGACTTCCTTGAGCCTCACTAAGTTGCCTATGTATGGCTGAGTGCAGGTTTGCCTTCTTAGAGTGCCCTTGATGTCTTCATTTAATTATGTTACTAAACATTATTCAAGTTATAATGGATAAAAATTGTTAATAAGGATTAATATCCATTAGTCTCTTGTAAATCACAATTCCCAGGGCATTGAAAATCTCTTTGACTCCACAAGGTAGTTAGGTCTCTTAAACAAGTATGTTCAACTTTTTTATGCCTCTTTTTCCTTCCATAGTGCTTCAATGATCTCAAATTTATCATATGTTATGCATACCATATTTATCCCTCACATATTAAATATCATGATATTGTTATGGAATAACACTCTTGTGGATTTTATGCACTTTACAAAGAACATCTTGAAGTTCCCAACAAATATTGGCTGACTGTAAATTAAACTTTAGGTGATGGTGAAGATGACAAGTGACATGGTTCCTCCTCTTGAAATCCATACGTTAAGACATTATAAGAATTAATTTTGTATATAAACCTAAAATATCATGATATATCTCACTAGACTTTGCAAAACTCTAGAAACACTATGTTAGAAACCTTCAGGTAGGTCTACAAACTCACTAATTGATTTAGACCACTTGAATGCATGTGGAATTATGAGTGATCATCACCTTATGGGTATTTTTATCTATGTAATAATTGAAAATATATTACCATATATCCTTAATTAGTCTTGGAATATTTTTGATTCCTAACCAACACTTTACAACCATTGGAAACCCTAAAATCTCAATAATCCTATTGTTATCAACCTACAAATAATTCTATAATAAAGTTTCTTGTCTCCTTGAGGTCACACATGTGAAATTAGGCTTTAGGATGGTGTATAATGGTTATGTATACCTATTATAAGCCACCTAAATTTCCACTCCTCTTTCATCATACACAAAAATGGATAAAATGAAGCAAATTAGTACCCTACCTGGATGGATGAGACACTATGAGTTCCTCACCTTCTTAGTTATTATTCATAAATGGAAGGATAGGAAATATGGGAAAAAATTCCATAATATGAAATCCAATTAAGGTCCCCCCTTCTACCCAACATCTTATACCCTCATCTGCTTTCTCCTATCCATACCATTCATCAACCTAACTAGATTTTTTAAGTTGTAAAGTATCTTGATGGAGAAAGGGGTAATTTTTGACTTTTTTGGGTTTGAAACTCATATATTTCCTTATATAATACCTTAATTTATTCCCTTGTAAATATTTTTGACTTCCTCTAACCTTAACATGTATGTACAATCTTGAAACACCTATAAAACCCCTTCTTTTATGCATTTTTTCATGATTTAGTTCCTTGAAAGGCCATTAGAGGATGAGAGGAGGGAAAATATAAGTCAAATATGATTTCAAATCAAATATTATGGATGTGGAAGTTGAAAGGTCAAATTTCAAAGCGTATGTAGCCCATTTGGTGAATGAAAACTATTTGACTTCTAAATGAAAACTATTTGACTTCTAAAGAGGCCTCTTCTTACAACATAAGATCATCTGGTCATGGCTTGTGATGCTTATGATACCTTCTAAGAACCCTCATTTCAAAATTATACCCATACCTTATCTAAAGGGATTTATAAATACAATGTTTTCTTCTATGACATGCTTGAAGGGTGCATTTGATGACTTTGAGAGTTAGTTAAGGCTTGAATAAGTATACCATGGAATATAACCTTAGATACATTTTTTATACCTCATTATATGACTCAAATGAGGCTTGTACACCCCTATATCATTCTAACAAATCTCCTATCATAATAAGTGGCTTAAAACAAGTATAATCACTATGAGGACTACAAACCTTAAACTTTCCAAATTACCTTAACCTCTGCTAAAGAACCTCAATTTTGTCAAATAGAGCTTAGACCATTCTCTGGATTTCAAAAGATATTTGACACCCCTCTACTAACTCAAGGACCACCATGACAACTATAACATCATCCAAATACCCCAAAACAATCTATCCTATGATGATCCCTCAAATAATGTGTAGCATATATAATGACACATTAAATAATGTTGAGAAGGCTTTCAATAAACATTTATAAGACCACAACAAGCTCAAGACCACTTTGTATAAGCTTGGAGGGGTTTCATGAAAAAAACTTATTAGAAGGGTTAAAATATGGCCTAGGAGGCCAAATTATCAACATCTTTGGTGACTCATATGAGATGACCAACCTACTAATTAAAAGAACCATATATATCATCATGATAGGCACAAGACTCATACATGATATCATGACTTAGATTACCATCTCCTTATACTATCAATCACATCTATCACCTTATAAAAAAACTAAAGGACTAAAAAAATCTCACACATAAAAAGACACCAAAAATAAATGACACCTAAGCACTTAATAAATCCACAAGATAGGACAACAAAACAACTAAGGTAACTAACACATCAAATTATGTTAACAAAAATTGATGAAAATAGGACAACCTACTATAAACAACTAACCTAAATGAATCTTATCCCTCTTGGATCAAAGGTGAAATTTCCACATACTCTCCTTTTATGAGGTAGGCCATGGTGTCAAACAAGTTGCTTTAAGGACATGATGTTTTATGGATTAGTCTTCATGCTTTCCCACTCAATTGGTATGCTCTCAAGCGTAATGGTAGATACAAAAAAATGACCTATAAACACATAGTCACTTGGTGTTTCAAATTCTACATCATGATGCTCTTAATTAATCATGATCATTTGAATAAATCCATTATGATTTCAAAATCTATCATGCTAGTCATCTCCTATCTCAACAATATCATACACAACTAGGCTTTCTTTTTAAAGCATTCTAGAAGGATCATTTTCAAGGACTCCATCTATCACTACAACTCCACTCTCAAACTTTCCTCTAGGCTTAATCAATCCTTATTCAATCTCTATCTGAGTTGGTGACTTCTCAAGGCCTCTAACCTCTTTACAAGTGTCCAAACATGGCTAACATATATCACCAAGGTCTTCATGATTTTACATCTTGAGCCTCATGAGGCATACTAAAGTTCAATGTATCTTTTTCTTGGTTCACGTTTAGGACTATCAACTTGGGGTACTACTACAGCAAACATTTTTAACCTTCCTTTCATCATCTTAAGCTTTTTCCTCTTGTGAATGAAACTTGACAAGGTCAGCAACTGGAGCAAATTAAATCTTACCCATATGAGGTATAATCTCATGGAGAGTGTCAAACTCATTAAAAAATTTCCAGTATTGTTGTCATCGGCTTCCATCATCTCCTTGATTAGTGTCTATGTGATCATGATCATATTCTAGTGCTTATTTGCTATTGTGACCTCATGTTCTATAGTAAGCTTTCCTTGGTAAAAAATAATGGGTCCATCATCTTTAATGAAATTAGGAGATTCAACATCAACACATACCTCTTCTTGAATATTTTATAACTCTTAAAGGATATCTCCTTGTCCTACAACTATTTCAAGTTGAATAGGTGTTCCACTTTCACACTCCTCAGGATTATCATGAAAGAGAGTAGTTGTCATGTCATCAAGGAAATGTTAAAAGGCATATTATCCTTGGCCAATGGGTATTAATTATTTTTTTGGATCATCTTTCTTACCTTTATTTTGTATAATTTCACCATCTCTTGTATTATTGAAGGTTGATATGTGTTTCTCCTCACCAAGAGATGTCTCAATGGAAATATCTTCCTCAAGTTCACTTAAATCACCTTCATCAACTACCACCATATCTTTAACTTATTCACTTGACTCCCCAAGGACATGATAATTTTTAAGAAGTGGAATGGAATATATTTGAAATAATTCTAGAAGAGAGGTTAAATTTAGTGGTGCTATGGATGTTTCATTCTTCTCATTAAGCTACTTACTTTTGATAAATAACACCTCATTTTCCTTCTATATATTCTCTTGAATGGACCTCTATGATGGGAATGCTTTTTAATCTTGAGGATGGGGGAATGGGGATTGAATGGTTTCAAATTTCTCTTTAAATTTAGCATATTGGTGTGGGTTTAACTCATCTTCCTTTCCCCATGACTCTAGTACTTGTTTCCAAGTTGGAACCTTGGATTTATGAAATTCTTATATTGCATATATTTCAACTTGGGTAATGAATGAAGGAACCTTCTCTTGGAATTTCATTACTCTTGAAGATACCATTTACTACGATAAATTTTCATTTGTAAGATTAACTTCTCTAGCTAGGTGACCTTCAAAGTCAAGTCTCATCTGATTAGAGATTTCCTTAGATTGATTAGGAAGGGAATGACCCTACCAAATCTAATTTTAGTCATGATATTTAGTCCTCTCAATAATATCTTCTTCCTTTTTCCATACTCTCTTGAATATAATCTAACTAGGAAAGACTTGAGTAACTTTTGAGTGACTTGAGAAGTTTTGGAACTCACTTTCTTGGGTTCTTTGAGTAAGGATGGGTTGTTCAATAAGGTATTTATATGGAGTAGTGGAGGGAACATGAGGCTAGTAATATTTGACTTGATTCCCCTCAAGTACCACTAGTTTATCCTCTATACTAGAAATCATACCACTTACATCTAGCATATCACTAGTTGGCCTTGACTAATTTTCCTTCATATTAGATGCCCATTATATCTTGATTTGCTACATTGAGAATCTCAAATTCCTAATGAGATGAATGGGAACCCATTAACCATACCCCCTTTATGTATCAATCCAAACCATGTATTTCTTATAACTTAAGAGAGTCTACTTAATGTTTGAGATGGACTGGTTTAGAACATGGATATATTGACTAGGAGCACTATGACCTTGCCAAGACTAATTATAAGGATAGGTAGGCTACCAATGGGGTGGACCTAGGGTGGGGAGTTGCATATAAAATTAATAATTAGGTTGAGGAAGTTCAACATAAGAATAGTAAGGGTCAACATGTTATTGGTGATAAGGAACATAGGGAAGATATGGGTCATGATATGATTAATAAGGTTCATTATAGAGTTGATAAGGTGGTATAACATATAAACTATCTCCATATCCATCCATCAGACATTATGAGGAAAAATTAAGAACAAAGTGAAATATTAAAAACAAGATGTTCTTAACCTGAAGTAGAGACCCTCTAATCATCCTTGGCATGAGATCTTGACTACAATTCTACCACTAGAGTACTTGAAGCTTCCTGAGATCACCAAAATACTACAAGTAGCTACTCTAATTTATTGAATCTTCATCCCACTAGGTGTACCATAATTTTTAACTCACTAAACTACACCCTTAGGAGATGATTGTTCAGACCTCTCCAAGTTTGAGGTAACATAGGATTATCCCAAGGTTGTGGGTGACATGTGGATAGGATAAACCTCTAGCTTATGGGGATATCTCCCCTAGTGCATAAATTAAGTTCAAATAATTAATCCTAATAAATTATTGGAGTGAAAATGAAGAGAGAAACATGAAAGAAAACATAATATAAAGGGAAGTGATGCACCAATATGATGTGTCTGCATTATTTGACCTTAAACAACACTAATGAATAATACATGAATTAAACCACTCTCTCCAAGGATTATAATCATTAGTGTTTCATATAGGTTGTACTATATGATCATAACATGAGGTTTATGTGTAGGTCTAGTTTAAATACACTTACCAATCAAAATTCACTCCAAGCTCAACCAATAACACCCTAACACACTATGTGATTTGAAAAGAATCATGTACTAATAACTAAGTGAGAAAAAGGACATACAAAGGTGATTAAACTGAAAAAATTCTACAAATAAACAATCATAAACACACTAAACTAGTGTTAGAGAAGATAGAATAGTCCTTCATTAGTTTAAGAGGTTTACAAGGTATAAACATAGGTAGAGTTTCATCATACCCAACTGAGGGATGACTATAATGGCCTTAAAGATTTAATTTATATTATATGAAAAAGATGGAGAATAGAATATGGTGTGGATAATGCATGAATAGGTCATAATGGTCATCATTCACTTTAGACAGTAGTTAAAATAATCAACTCAATGCTCCCTCTATGCATTACTTTCAAGGTTGGTGGTATTCAATGATAGCATTTTTTTGGACATTGAAATGGAATAGTGGAGGCTAATTCAAAGTTAATTAACCCCATGAATACCATGTACATGCCAATTTGGTAAACCAATTCCTCTCTTGGTAGTTACAAAGGTGGAATTATGGTTTAATTAGTCTCTATGGATCATGAAATATCCCACCTTCCCCCTTTGCATGTTGACTAGGCTTAAGAAACCTCCCAATCCCCCATCATATATGTAAAAATTAACTTAATCACCTCATTGAGGTAGTTATAAGGGTATTCATGTGTTGTAAATATTGTTATTGATGTCAAAGGTCTAACATTATTGGTGATAAAGGCCCGATTGCATTTAATGGTGCTTTTAATATTCATATATTGTCTAATGTGTGTTAATATTTATTTTATATTAATGAATATATTTTTGGTTGCATATAAGTCAAAATAGGGCCCATGGATAAGTCAAAGAGTCATGGGGTAAAATATAAAAGAGGAATGGGATGCATTTTCTCATGAAGAGTCATCTTGAGGAATTCCAAGAGTCACCATGTGAAGAAAAAAGAGGTATAGTGAATTTTTCCATGAATGGACGTTTTGAGGAATAAAAAAAGGTCACCAAGATAAAAACAAAAGAGAAAAGGTTGCTTTTGCTTATGAAGGGCCACCATATGACTTTTCAAATGTAAGGATATGAAGGGTCCTGCAAGTTTGGCACCATTTTCCATGAGGATTGAAGGGTCGCAAAGGGTGAATGCTAAAGGTCATTTGGAAAGCTATAAATAAAGTCTTAATAAGACATTTTCAATATGCAAGAGAGTGCATGGTTTGTATTTTTTTTAAAGAGATAAAATTAGGAGATATTATAGAGTTTTATCATTTTTTGAGTAGGCAACATTGAGAGATAGTTGTGTTTTATACACAAGAGGGGTTGGTGCTCACAAATAGTTATTATGTTGCTACTCGACAAAGGGGTTGGTGCTCCTCAAGTTCGCTTGCAAACTTTGTAATTTTAGTTGGTGCTCATTCATATACTTGAGATTGTTCTTTGTGGTTTTTCCCACTTTGGGTTTTCACATAAAAACTTGCTCTCTCTCTCTCTCTCTCTCTCTCTCTCTCTCTCTCTCTCTCTCTCTCTCTCTCTCTCTCTCTCTCTCTCTCTCTCTCTCTCTCTCTCTCTCTCTCTCTCTCTCTCTCTCTCTCTCGTGTGGTCCATATTTTTGTTTCAATTTTATTGCATATCTTGAATGTGTGGTTAAGTGGTTAAATAAAATGAATTTGATTAAGAAATAAGATATATAATATACTAATTCACCCCCCCCCTCTCAGTATATTTCATGCTTAACAATTATTATCAGAGAAAGTTTCTTTGAAAAAGTTTTATAGCTTGAAGGTAGATCGAGAAAGCATGATGGTTGGATCACATGAAGGTTTTTATATAAATAAGGCACCTTTGTTTGATGGGATAAATTATGTTTTTTAGAGCATAAAGATGAAAACTTATTTGATGGCCCTTGGATTTGACATATGGCAAGTAGTGGTGGAAGAATATGAAGAGCCACAAACACTTGTAACTACTCTGGTAGAAAAAAAGGCAAGTGAAAATAATGCTAAAGCTTTAAATGCTATTTTATGTGGTTTATGTGAATCATAATTTGTTAAAGCTATGTACTATAAATATACTCATGAAACTTAGGTAAAACTTGAGAATATTTACAAAGGTGATGGAAAGGCTTAGCAAGCTAAGATTTAGACTTTCAAAAGATAGTTTGAGAGTTTGAAGATGGAAGAGGAAGAAAATATAGCAAGTTGTCTTTTATGGGTTGATCAAATATTTAATTAGATTCAAGGTCTTAGAGAAAAGTTACAAGAAGAAACTATGGTTCAAAAAGTTTCGAGATCTCTACCATTGAGATATGATGCAAAAGTTTTGGCAATTAAAGAGATGAAAAATTTAGCCAAGCTAAAGATGGATGAGCTTCATGGTATTCTTACAACATATGAGATTTGGAATAAACAAGAGAAACCCTCAAAGGGAGAAGCTACTTTCAAGACATCAAAGAAAGATAAGGCTAAGATTCAAGAATCAAGTGATAGTTATAGTGATGATGAAGATAACAATGGAGCTCTATTAATTCACAAGCTGAAAAAGGGCACAAGTAAATATCAAGGAAAATTACCTTTTAAATATTTTAATTGTGGAAAGATTGGACATTTTGCAGCTAAGTGCCCAAATAAGGGTAATGATGACAATGAAGAAGAAAAGTCTACATACAAGAAGAATTTTAAAGGAAAATTTAAGAAGGGATTTGAGAAGAGTTTATATTCTAAAGATCCTTACTCAACCAAAGATAGTGGAGTTAGTGATTTAGAAGAAGAAGAGATTCTATTCATGGCCATACATGAATAAGCCTCTATAATCAAAAGTATAGATGATCAAGAAGAAGAATAGGATGAAGCTTAAGTGAATCTAGAAGGAGAACTCATTTGTTCTTTAGAAGAGTTAAAAGCTCTTAGAAAGAAGAATCAAAGATTAAAGCTCCAAATCGAAAAAAATGAAAAAGAGTCAAAGGAAATAATTAAAGATATACAAGCACACTTTGAAAAAGCCAAGAAGAATGAAGAAGATTTAATGACACAATTGAAAAAAATAAGTAAAGAATGTAAAAGGTATGTTACTGAAATTGCTTCTTTAAAAGCAGATCTTGAGAAAATAAATAAAGCAATCAATGATAGAGAAGTAAATGATTCAAAATTTGAGAATAGCACTAATATGTTGAATAAGATATTATAAAGTCAAAGTTCAATGTCAGATAAGATAGGTATTGGATTTGAAAAAGAGAAAGGGGAGGCCACTACTTTCATAGACAAAGAAAAAGGAAAGAGCTATGTTGAAGCTCTTATAAAAGAGGAAATAAAAAGGGAAGAAGTTAAGAATACATAGTACATCTCAAACAAAGAAGGTTGGAAAGAACAGAGTTAAAAAAGGCAATTAGGTCAGAGATACACAAATAGGTCCTATTTTTATGGTTATTATTTTTATTGTAATGTATACGGTCATAAGAAAATATAATGTCAAAAAATGGCTAATAATTTTAGAAATAAAGAGAAGGAAAGTCATGCAGATTCAAGCAAAATCTACAACTCATTTATTCCTCTATCAAGCTTTAATGAAGAGGCCATAATATGTTATAAGTGCAACAACTTCAAACACATAGCTCAGTATTGTAGAAGTGTTTTCAAGTCAATCAAGAAGGACTAGAGTTTTAAGGTTCCATTCATCAAGAAGAAAGTTTAGATAGGTTCATGGCAAAAGAAACAACCTAAAAAATCTATGTTAGTGCAGATAGCTTTGCATGCAAGAAATAAAGAAAATCGATGGTTCATTGACAGTGGATGTTCAAGGCACATGATAGGATATAAGAGCAAGTTCATAACCTTGAAGAAGATCAATGGTGGCATAATGAAATTTAGAGATAATACTATTTCCAGAATTATTAGAGAAGGTACACTAAGTTTGGATAATGGTAGAACTAAAACTGAAAATGTTTTGTATGTAGAAGGTCTTAAGAATAATATTTTGAGTGTAAGTCAAATGTGTGATCAGGACACACACTAAAGTTTTATGTAGAAGGTTATTAAATTAGAAGAAAATATTCAAATGTGTTAGTTGCAGATGCTCAGAGAATAAGCAATAATATATATATGCTATTAGACATCAAAGGTCAAAGATGTTGTTTGAGTCAGATTGAAGAAAGTTGGCTATGCCACAGGAGAATGGGGCACATAAATTTTGACAATCTTATTAACATCAATAAGAAGCAAGCAGTCATAAATCTTCCAAAGATTACAAAGCCATCTAAAAAACTTTGTGAACCTTGTTAGCATGGGAAGTAGGCTATTAGGTGGTTCAAAACAAAAGATTACTCGACCACTCAGATGTTAGGGCTTGTTCAAACTGATCTGTGTGGACCTATGAGAACTCAAAGTACTCAAGGTGAGAAATTTCATGTTGCTTATTGATGATTTTTCATGTATGACTTAGGTAATATTTTTATAAAAAAAAATCAAAAGCTTTCAGACATTTCAAAGTATTCAAATCATTAGTTGAGAATGAAACTAGTTTAAAGATTAAGTGTCTAAGATCAGATCAAGGAGGAGAATTCATGTCAGATCAATTTATTGAGTTTTGTGAAGACCAGTGCCCCCAAGAAAGGATACATGCAAAGGGAAGGTCACACACCTAATGGTAGTTTAATGGATTGGAACTAATAGTGTATTTTTACCCAATAGGTAATATTGTAGATGGCTAACTAAGTTTAAATAGGACAAATTTTTTTGGACTTTGAGGCTTTATATCTCTCTAGGAGATTATAAGCCAATTTTCTAATTTTTAGGATTTTAAATTTTTTTGACTATTGTGGGAATTTTCTAAGTGTCTCAACTTGATATATAACTAAGATATATGAAATAGTCCAACACACAAAATGGCAAGAGCATGTCTTAGGTTACTTATAAAATGGTGAGAGCATTCAAACTAAAATTACTTGTAAAATGATGAGAGCATGGGAAAAAGGGTGACTGAGCTAACCTTATGTAAATCAAGTGTTTCCTACATAGTCCCATTAGGAACTCAAGTCAATGTAATTCCACCTTAGAATGTAGGATTCAACTAGATAGCAACAAGTTTGAAAATTTATCAAATGACATAGTATAACAATAGGAGTGGTAATGTGATATGGTAATACATAGAAAAGATGTTACTCCTAATTTACCCATGGTGATTATAATTAAGATATAATGGCATAGGTCAATGATACTAAATTACCCAAAGGTGGCCATAATTAGTAGCATGGAGTGGGACATTAATTTTCTCAAAGGCATTTATAATCAGTAATACTCACAATGAAATACAATAATAAATGAAGGATGTAACTACTAAACCACTGTCATACTAGTCCAAAATACTACCTTTGTCTAGAAAATGGAATCAACTACTAAAAATTGATCTAAAACCTTTTACGAAAGGTGGCCAAAGAACCAATGAAATGTAATCGAGGTAAAAGGGTTGGGGAGGAAGGGTAAAAACAACATTAGTTAATAATGAAGGTATGGGAGAATGGAATATGGTACGGTACAAAGAAGATGATGATATGTAAATTAGCTATAATGGTAATAGGGTTTCCCCCAAGTGACAAGGTAAGGTAAATGGTAGGGTATAAAATAATGATAAGGTAAATGGAAAATTAAAATGGCAAGGTAAATGGCAAGACAAAGATTTGGTTTTGTTATTCTTATTGATGTGGATATGCACATCTTGGTCAACATATGATACAACTAGAATAGTCAATAATTTCAGTTGCTAGCCCACACCCCTTTTAAATAATTAATCTATCAATAACCTACTTTAGATATGGACTCCAATAATGTTGTTATGATCCTCATTAGTCTTTGATTCTATTTCCACCAAAATTTGAGACAATATGTCTTTGTAACCTTTACAAAGTAAATTGTGGATAGGGATGGTAAATATGGATAAATATTGGCTGACAGGTCTAATTTGGCAATGTGATATAGGTATAAAATGAATAAATAGATTACAATAGAATGTATAATGGTTTGTAAATAAATGAATATTCAGATTTTTAGGCATACATAATGTTGTTGATTCCAGATTTGACATAATTTTAGTTGTGGTAGGGATGAAGACTTCTAAATATTCTCTTAATGGGACCACCATATTTCTATATTATTTAAGTCTAAGAGTAGCTACCATATGATTATGATGTAGATTGGAATTTGTATTGATGTTATGTTTAATAATGTCTTCATCAAGTAGTGAAGAATTTTTGTGCTCAGCTATTGGCTCCTCGAAGAGGTTTCTACCAATGAAGTCATCTTGATTTCCCCATAGTGCCTCCAAAAAGGTTTCATTAAGAAATGCTAAATTTTTAATTTGATTGTCTTCTAGTGCCTCAAACAAGGTTTCACTAGAAGATGCTAAATTTGGACTTTGATTGCCCCCTATTACCTCCAAAAAGGTTTCACTAGGATAATTTTCTTCTTTTACATGAATGTGGTGCTAGTCCCCCAAATATTATTCAAATGATATGTCATCATCGATTAAGTTCAATAAGGTATGATTCTGTTGGTCCTAATCAATACTTGTGGGAGGTGGAATGTCAATATAATGTTTATATTAGGTGGTGGTAATGGTATGTGTAATGGTAATGGAATGGGAAGAGGTAGCATAATCCTCATAAAAGATACTAGAATAAATTATGTTAATGCTGAAGTAATCATTCTTGAAAATTATAGAAGGATCACAAATGTATTCAAATTGATCCATGAGGCATGTGTAACAAATGTTTTAATAACCATGAATGTATTTTGATTCTAAAGATGAGTCTGACTCAAGGGACTCTGAATTTGATGTTAAGATTGATGTTGATTCTATTTTTTATTCTAAATTTTATATCATTTCAATAATAGAACTTAATTTTAATGTTGATTCTTTATCTAGTGTGGATGTTACTACAATGATATCTTGTTGAATGTTTGGTAGTGGAAAAGTAACTACATGTGATGGCGTAATGGGATATTCAACAATAGATTAATCTAACAAATATTTGATATAGACTATATTATATAGGTGAAGCCCCTCAAATAAAGGGAACAACTCGAGGGGTGACTCCACAAAGACTAGCTTGTGAAAGTGAAATTCCTCAATGAGGTAGAAAAGGTCAAGAGAAAACTCCATAGATATTGGCTTGTCAAAGGGAGGCTCTTTAAAAATATGATAATGGTCAAGATAAGGATTTGCCTGGAGGTGGTTATAATCATTAAGGTGTGACTCAACAAAGATTGACTTGTTAGAGTGAGACTCCTCAACCAAAGAGAAAGGATCAAAATGTGAATCATCATAGGTTAAATTTTCACAAATATGTGTTTCAACAAAAACATTTTGAATTTGTTATTTTTCTTGGCCTTGGTCTACACATGGTTGTAAAATATCAAATTTGAACATACCTTGGTCTTTGAAAGATGAATTTTAGAGAGGTAATGATTGGATCTATTATGGATCAAAGACTAACATGGGTTTTCTAAAGTAGGGGAAGGTTGGTAATGGATGAATAATGATCAGTATTTACAAAATTATTTATTTATAAATATTCTCATCTAAGATGGGTTTAACAAAGACTGGATGCATGTCTAGGATGGTAAATATGACCTATATAATCATAATTACACAACCTTGTTGGGATAATGAGATACCATTCTTGGAAGTGCATGGAATGGTAATGGAATGGAATTTTAAATATTGGTTGCTAACACAATCCAAAGGATGAGGGACTAGAATGGTAATGGATGGGCATTTTAAAGCTTGGTTGCTAATGCAAACCAATAGATGAGGGCCTAAAATGGTAATAGATGGGCATTATGAATCTTGGTTGTTAATGCAAGCTAAAGTATGAGGACTTGGAAAGGTAATGGAAGGGCATTAAAAATATTGGTTTCTAACCAAATCCAAAGGATAAAGGCCTAGAATGGTAATCCTTAGGCATTGCAAAGCTTGGTTACTAGCATAGGCCAAAGGAGGGTTAATGGTATAGGTAAGGGATCAGGTACCATTATCATTTAAATGGAAAATTTGGTATGTTAATTGACCTAAATAAGGGTAATCATGGAATATGATAATTGGTATGGTAAGGTTTGGTAATTAACCCAAATAGGGTGGTTTTGGTCTATGAAAATGATCTTGGTCTAAGTTAAGGTTTGAAATAGACATTGGTCTAAGAATAGGTTTAGGAATGGAACCATTCTCCAAAATTTGATCAATTATAGACTTGGTCAAAAAGGTCTAATTTCAAATGTCTCACACAAATGGTTAAGTAAATGGATAAAATATGAGTGCCAAACTTGGTAAAAGTGCTTCAAAAAACTCTAATCTAGGTCTAAAAATAGAAAAGGTGGCTAGGTCTTTAGTAATAAGGCACAAATTTAGGCTCAAAATGATTGGGTCTAAAATAAAAGGTACAATTCTAGGTCTCTTATAAATATGACACAAGAGCTAAACTTAGAATGGTGTTAGGTCTCTTAGGAACATGACACAAAATCTAGAATTTAAAACATATTAGGTTTAAGAAACAAGAAAAGAAGTGCTAGGTATTTTGGGAACATGACACAAAATCTAGACTCAAAACAACACTAATTCTGAGAGGAAGGATAATTAATCCAACAAACTTGAAACACTTTGGCTCAAACTAGGCATTCAGATTCAAACATAAACTTGACCTTCAGAAAAAGACATTAGACTTTAGTAATATAGAAGGTAGATCACTTTGCATTTTGGAAGCACAACCACTGAGAGGGGGATGAATTAGTGAGATCTTAATGCTTTCTTCTAATATTTATTTCATTAATAAAACATCAATATAGAATCCATGGAGCAATCAAATCATAACAAAGAACATAAAGACATAACACATGATATATGTGGGAAACCCTTAAAGGGAAGAAAACCACAATGATCACTACATGGACTACTTATCCTAAATCTAATATGTAATGAGTCAACAAGATTGATGAGCACCCATTTATCTTGAGTCAAGAACCCCAAATATTCAAGCACCAACTTGAAAAAAATATTTGACAAGCACCCAATTACTAAGAAGTACCAACTCCTTGATTTGTAGACACCAATATACAGGAGGCTTCAACCCCCTTTGTCAAGAACCAACTTGATATAATGGTTTATCAAGTACCCAGTTGTGAAGAATCACCAAATATTGATTTAGATAATCCACCTTTCTCAGTTGCTTCTATCAACAGATGATGGTATAATTTATCTCTCTGCTTATCTATCTTAGATTAATTCTACTATTTTTATGCTCATCACTCCCAAATTCATTCTATTGTTTTTTATCATCACTTTTAGATTCATTCTATTATTTTTCTACTCATCACTCTTAGATTTATTCTACTATTTTTCTACTCATCACTCTCAAATTCATTCTGTATACTCTATGAATCATTTGATGATTTCATACTCATTCTTCTTTGGCCCTCTGTTCTTCAATATACCTATGATCTACTCCTTAATGAATTTATCTAATGATTCTCTCTGACCATTTATTCCTTAATAAACCTCTACTCTACTCCTTAGAAAATTTATATATTCATCTCCCTCACTTTTTAACCAAAAGGATAATTTTATATTTCTTATATATAAGACATTTATCAACAACCTTTGAAAGTCATCCAAACAAAACTCTATAGTCAGTTGTATAATAACTTGTTCTCTTTTGAAAACATAATTCACATTAGCTTAATTAAAATCTCACTCACATATGTCAGCCTAAGTAAAATTAAGTTGGGATAGACCTATCAATCATTAGAATACATTTAATGTCAGCCTAATGAAGTCTATAGTGGTCTTGATGCAATTCATATTAGCTATAATGTAGTCTGTATCACCCCTGATTTTATCCATAAAAATCCTAATGCAATACATAACATGCTTGATGTAATTTGTATCAACTTTGATACAATCCATAATATATCTAATGTAATTTATAGTAAGCTTGATGTAATCCGTAGTAAGCCCGATCTAGTCTATAATATGCCTAAGTATTCTATAGTAAACCTAATGTAATTTATAGTTGTTCTAAGTAGCTCTAGACTTGATTTTATTCTCCAAACCCCTTAGATCACCTTCCTTCACATAGAATAGCTTATTCAATGGTATTTAGTCTGAATCAATTCTAAAGACTATGTTTGTATCTCCATATGATGTAAAATATAGATAACAAGTCTATTATCCAATTCTCTACTTCACCAAAAATAACTTTCATGGTAAGATACAAAGTCAATCAACAGTTACTAACTCTATAAAAACTATGAACTCTTATCAATAGAAATTACTTGACATCAATGACCATATTCTTTACTAAATATCAAACCCTTTGACATAATTATTAGACATCACTCTTTGACATCAAACCTCACAATATGCAACATTAATGACAACATCAACCTTGATCACTAATCAAATTTGATAACATCATGCTACCAACTGAGAACACACTCTTAATAGGCTACTCATATCCACAACACTCACTCACTAATCAACACTCTCTTTATTCCACTACCATGCTCAATTAATTGACCAAATAGACCTTTGACATCAATGACCATTATGCCTTTACATGATTCACCCTTTTTACATTAATGACAAAAAACTCTCCATTTTTAATTAATGGCAAACACACTCCAATCTAAAATCACTTAAAAAAGGTACTTTTCCCATCTATTCATTCTCCCCCTTTTGACATTAATGACAAAAGGTCTTCCATAAACTACCATCTGATCTTTGGACCTAAACTTTAATAAACAACATAGAGCTACACATCTCCCCCTAAATTCATGCTCTCCTCTTGAGTCAAAAGACACTCTTAGCAATATCACTAAATAGAATACTTCTCTGTATTTTAAACTTTCTCTAAGAATTTAGATCTTTTATCAATTGATTCCCTATTTGACATTAAAGACAAAGAGACACATACAACATCTTGAATCACTCCTTGTCCTTGATATGAATAATATAGATCAAACTCTTGATCACTCACTAGCCTACCCCACTTCTGACACCAGTTAAAGAATTAGGGACTCCCCCTTTGTCTTCATAGATTATGCTCATCGCTTGAGTCATCAAGACTCTTAAACCATCCTCAATTTACTTCAAGCACTTTGATACCAATACCAATTCTCAACACAAATTAGGCTATCAACTATTAAAAACACAAAAGAACTTTTTACTTACCTCTCATATACTAATCAACTACATAAGCTTTCATCATGCTTTTAGCTCTGTTAGCAACATCTAACTTGTCTCTATGACTGTATTGGTATTGCAGACCAATCCATATTACATAAGTCTCTAGACATAATCCTATGCTCGGACTTGCATTCCATACCATGGCTTCTCATGAAATGATCTCTAGAATCAATGCTCATAATAACCAAAAATCCTTTCACCTTGTCATATACATACAAGTTACAAAGAAAAAAACTCATACCTTACAACATAGATAACCTAGAATCATCTCAGGATGAAACCTTCTTTGACTACAACCTCATGCTTTTACTAATACAAGAGTGTCTCCATGAAGTCTAATGGAGTCACCCCTTTCCATAGGGCTCTCAAAACAACATGAACTCAATGGATTCCCATATCTCCAAACCACTCTTATTAGCCATATTTAAATTATGAGACTGATAGTTGCTCCTTAGAATCCATTTAGGATTGATTGAATCATTCAACTCATTCACCTTGTCATCCTTCTTCTTCTCTTTGACTACCTTGTCAATATATGTAGATAAAATTTGTTCATGAGATTCCTTCACTTATGATCCTTGATCTACCTTATAAAATAATCTATTTTGACTCTTGGGCTCAATATGATCAATCCTAACTTTATTTGGATTTCATACCAAATTTTGACCCTTCTCATGCACTCTAGGAGCTCTATATACCTTGTTAAGTCTTGATGGCCTTCTAACTTTATTAGGATAGAATCTAGCAATGTGTCTAATTTTATTATAATTATAACAAATCACACTAATTATATTAATATTTTACCCTTGGAAAAATTAATTTGAGAATCCTTTTGGAAATCCATGACTATACATATTACTTCTCCATTCCTGATTGCTTCTAGCATTTGATCTACAATTTAAAGCTCTATGTCCAAATTAATTACAAGAAAAATAGTAACCATAAAATGAATTCATGTACCTTATTACATTCATTTCCCTAATATAAAATGATCTTTACATATTTTTGAAAGGAATATTAACACTTTTATTATCTTTATGAGGAGAGTAATCTTTTTGACCTATCCTAACTTCTATTTTTCATTCACAATCTCATATTTCTTAAGAGCATCAACATATGTCTTTGGCTTACTGATATTCTACTCTACCTTTCTACTCTTTTGTTCATCCATGTATCTAATGCCTATTTTGATGATAGGTGAGCTTTGAATGTTCAATATGTCATCAAAAATTCCATTACTCTTTTCCAACTTTTGACAATTTTTCAATTTGACTCTAAACTATTCCAAATCTGACTTTAATTAACCCATCTTAGATTTTTAATTATTACACTCTTCTTCCTTGGACTTTAGACTTGTATTTGCTTCTTCTAACTGAGTCTTGATATTTTTTATGACCTCGTCATATTCCTTTACACTCTTAGTTTCCAAAATACATATCTATTCTTCATGACTTTTCATTAGAGACTTCAACCTTTGGTTTTTATTTCTTTGACTCTTTAGTTAGTTCAAATCATTGATAATTTATACCTCAAGATCAACCTTAGCTTATTATTATTATTCCACTTCTTTATCATCCATGAAGGCTTGTTATTATTAACTCTTCCCTTCTTCAACTTCAATGGCCATGAACAGAGCTTCATCACTTCTAGGGTCTGAACTGTAGTCATCACTATCGGAGATATCTTCATCACTAACTTTAGAAGAGATGTTATCTTCTTTAGAATATAGACTCTTTTTTTATTGAATAATGTTTTCTTATAGTCATATTGCTTGAAATTTTTCTTTCTCTTATCATACTTTTCAAAATTCATATTCTCTTCACCATGATCTTCATCATGATCATGTTTTTCCTTTTGAGGACACTTGGCAACATAATGACCAATCCTTCCAAAATTAAAATATTTTAATGGTAGCTTGCATTTATACTTACCTAAAACTTTAATTAATTTCTTCACAAATAAGGCTTCAACTTTGTCTTCATCAGCATCAATGTCCCTATCAATTTTAACCTTTCTAATTTGTTTTTTGTTTGCAACCTTGAATGTTGCTTCCCTTTTGAAAGATCTTCCATCATTTGTCCTCATCTCATAGGTAGTAAGTATTTCATGAAGCTCATCTATTTCTAACTTGTCTAAGTCTCGTATTTATTCAATTGCTAACACCTTTGAGTAAAATCTTGGGGTCAAGGATCTTAAAACATTTTGAACAATAGTTGACTCATTAACCTTTTCTCCAAGACCTTTGATCATGTTGACTACTTCATCAAATCTAAGGAGATATGTTGTAGTATTCTCTTCTCCCTTAATCTTTAGACCTTTAAATTATCTTATATAGGTCTAAATCTTTAAGAATTTTACCTTTGTGTCACCTTCATAGATAAGTTATAGATTGTCCAAAATTTCCTTAGATGATTCAAATTGCATCACCTTGATAAACTCATATTCTCCTAATTCACACAATATATAATTCATAGTATTTTAATTTTTCTCACTTGCTTTCTTTCTTATAGCATCAATTGGAAAAGTTTGAGGGATAGTATATCCATGAACAACTGACTACCAAATGTCAAACCTCAGAGCCATCAAATAGGTCTTCATCCTAATACTCCAAAAGGCATAATTGGTTCTAGTGAACAAAGGGGTCTTATTTGTTGAAAACCCTTCTTGTACTTCATGACTAGACATTATGCTTCTTAGGATTTACCTTTTAGCTATCAATATTTACCTTGAAGGAACTACTCTAATACAAATTATTAGAAGCACAACCAATAAGATTGGGGTGAATCAGTGAGCTCTTAAAACTTTCTTCTAATATTTATTTCATTAATCAAGTGTCAATATAGAATCCACAAAGCAATCAAATCATAGAAAAGGACATAAAGACATAACACATGATATATGTGGTAAACCCTTAAAAGGAAGAAAACCCATAGTGATCACTGCATGGACTACTTGCCTAAATTAGATATGTAATGAGTCAACAATATTGTTGAGCACCCACTCAACTTGAGGCACCAACCCCAAATATTCAAGCACTAACTTGACAAAAAGATTCATCAAACATGCACTTGCTAAGAAACACTAACTCCTTGATTTATAAACACCAATCTACAAGAGGCTTCAACCCCCTTTGAAAAATCACCCACTTGCTAAGAATCACCAAATCTTACTTTAGATAATCCACCTTTCTCAGTTACCTCTATCAACAGATGATGGTACAATTCTGATCTCTTTGCTTATCTATCTTAGATTCATTATGTTATTTTTATACTCATCACTCTTAGATTCATTATACTATTTTTTTGCTTGTCACTTTTAGATTCATTCTATTAATTTTTTGATCATCACTCTCAGTTTCATTTTTCTATTTTTCTATTCATCACTCTTAGATTCATTCTATTTTTTTATACTCATCACTCTCAAATTAATTTTGTATACTCTATTAATCATTTCATGATTTCATACTCAATTCTATTTGGCCCTCTATTCCTCAATAGACCTCTACTCTGATCCTTAGTGAATTGATCTAATCATTCTCTCTGACCATTTTTTCCTCAATAAACCTCTACTCTACTCCTTGGCAATTTCATATATTCATCTCCCTCACTTTTTTACCAAAAGGACAATTTTATCTTGCTTATATACAAGACATTTATCAACAACCTTTAAAAATTAGCCAAACAAAACTCTATAGTCAGATGTATAATGATTTATTCTCTTTTGAAAACATAATTCTCACTAGCTTAACTAAAAGCTCACTCACATAGGTTATCCTAAGTAAAATGAAGTTGAGATAGACCTAGCAATCATTAGAATACATTTACTATCAACCTGATAAAGTTTGTAGTGGTCTTGATGTAATTTTTAGTACCTCTAATATAATCCATAACACCTCTGATGAATTCCATAATAAGCCTAAAATAATTCATATCAATCATAATGTAATTTCTAGTATCTTTGATACAATCCTTAACAACTCTGATGTAATCCATAGTAAGCTTGATGTAATATGTAGCAAACTTGATGTAATTTATATCATACATGAAGTAGTCTATAGCAAACCTGATGTAATGTGTAGTTATTCTCAGTAGCTTTATATATAATCTTATTCTCCAAACTCCTTAGATCACCTTCCTTCACATAAAATAACTTATTCAATGGTCTTTAGTCTGAATCATTTTTAAATATTATTTTTGTGTCTCCATATGATGTAAAATATATATAACAATTCTCTTAGCTAATTTTTTACACCAAAAACAACTTTCATGGTAAGCTACAGACTCAATCAGTAGCTACTGACTTTGTAGAAACTACAACTCTTATCAATAGAAATTACTTGACATCAATGACCATATTATTTACTGAATAGCAAACCCTTTGACTTAACTCTTTTACATCACTCTTTGACATCAAAACTCATAATATACAACATTAATGATAATATAAACCTTGATCACTAATCACCTTTCATAGCATCATGTTGCCAACTAAGAACACACTCTTAAAAATCTACTCATATCCACAATACTCACTCACTGATCAACACTCTCTTTATTCCACTATCATGCTCAAGTACTTGACTAAAAATACCTTTGACATAAATGACCATTATGTCTTTACATGATGCACCCTTTTTACATCAATGAAAAAAACATGCCAACATCCCAAATCTAGGCACAAAAATAGTCTTTAAATTGAGTAAGGAATTATTCTAAGCTACATAATCAAAAAGTGAGAGATAAATGTCTAAGCCTAAATTAAATGAGGCATAGGCGTAAACCAATCAATGTTTGAATCTGAACCTATCAAGACTAGTTTAGAACTCAATTTAGAAGTCTTGGTGCTTAAATGGATAATAATCTAGACCAAAATGAATCACATAATGATACTAGAAATTGACCAAAAAGGCACCCATATTTTAGGAATTACAATTAGATACAAGGTGTCAAGTCTTTGAAATAATGTGAGTAGTGTAATGACACTATATTTTTCAAAAGGTATGAAAAATGGTTTGTTTCAAAAACTCTAAGGCACAAGACTTGGAATGAAATGGGTAGCTTAATGATGCCCCTTTCAAATAAGTGACACACATAAACTTTTTAACAAATGACTAAGGCAAAGTATGGTGTCAAATGGATGGCAAAACACCGATTTAAGAAAAATAGTGATGTGAAAACATTACTTATTTTAGACATAATTTAAACAAATAGATTTGACTCAAGATAATGCAATTAAGAAGGAAAAATACAAAAACACCCTAAGTTTAACGTCTTAATCTTAAAAATTGACAAGGTAGCTTTGTACTATCAAATTTCATATATATACTTTCTCTTGAGAGGAAATTATGTTGTTAATCTAAAAATTAAAATGTGTATGAAAACTAGGGTTTTTAGGCCCCCTCTTCTCTCAAGAGTTTGTATGACAACATGGAACTTTTAACTACTTTCCCTACATTGACATTATATCCATGATAAGTGGGGTTGTCTAAAAATTATCAATTTTTATATGTTTTAAATGGTCTCATATGTATGGTTAACACTAGGGTGTAGCATGTTATTTGGATCCACATTAACTAGCTTGTTATGAAAATGTCTTGTCCTTTTCAAAACCACTACATCTATTAATTACTCAGTGTAATGTGATGTCTAATTTAAACATATGTTCTAAGGAAATATCTTACTAAAAAAGCTTATTTAGCCACTCAAAAAAGCATCCTAATAAATATAACTCAATTTATATACCCTACTATGGATTGGGGTTGAAGTGATGATAGGAGATAAATTTTTAGGTCAACACTTCCCTATAAAACCTATGGGGAAGTGATGAACTCCTATTTACAAGTTAAAATACATGAAATAAATATTGAGTAGGACTTTGGGGTTATTTTGGGGTCACCCAAATCACTCATATTTTGGGTATGACCGTAGCGACTTTCCTTCGACACCTTTGGACAAAGTGAGAAATGCAAAAAGTGAAGCATTTTTTATCACCCAAGGTCCCTAAAGGGGATGGGGGAGAGCATACACATGAAACTTGGATTGCAAAACAAACATACAACAACAATCATAAAAATGAAAAATATTATGAGTATTTAACTAGCATGTGAGTTCATTTTTATAGCACCAAATGAAATATGAAATGGATTTTATTCCCTTGGTGTTTGTTTGAGAATTTTGAAAAATTTAAAAAAACACTAGTAAAAGGTTTTAAAACACAAAATTTAAATGTGAGTGTTGAAACTTAGAGTGTCAAAGAATGTCTTTCCTTGGTCTTTGGGTCCTATAAAAGATGTTAGGGGGTCCTTGTGCTTAGAAGAAAAAAGTAAGTGGTCAAATGACTTTTGGAATTTAGCTTTCAAGTTTCAAATTTTCTTCCCATAATTCAAAACTTTAAAAACATAGAGCAATACCATAACTTTTCTTACAAAATTGCAACTATTTAGTACAAAACCATACCTTATTGTAAAATAAAGTGTTATCAAAAAATCACAACTATTTAAATCAATATCACATAGATTAAGATAATATCATCACTCTTAAGTTAAAACATAACTTATCCTATAATATAAAATGATTAGTGCAAAACCATGATGGTTAAGGCAAAATAACAACAATTAATGCAATATCATGATAGTTAAGGAAAAATCATGACTACAAAGTCAAGATATTATAGTGAAATATCATGATTCTAGAAATAAAATTTTCAACTACATATAATAAAAAAATAATTTCTTGTAGCATGTCCATGAGCCTCCAATTTCCACTTTTTTAGTCAACAAGTTTGGATTTTGACATGAAAATTATTAGGAGAACATCCAAAATATCCTTGGGAAGAAATTTTTGAGGTGTGAGTCCTCCCAAGTGTGCCATCATGTGAATAATTAATCTAATAGAGAGGAGGTTCTATAGTGTTATTTCAATAAAATAAATCAAAATAACACATTAAACACTAACACCTCTAGCCTATACACTAACAAAATAAATCATCCTTTTACCTTTTTTGTATCTATAAATGGTTTTTTGAAGTGGATTGATCAGCTTTTTTTCATCAATAAATATTTATTAATGAATCTCCTTTTGCTTTAGCTCTCCTTGGGACCTTGGTTTGGTTGTTTGGCTTATGAATTTGGTATGGTAACACTAATATGAAAGGTTTATTGCATACAAATGAGCATTATAACTCTAGATTATGATATCTTTGAAGATATTTGTGCACAATAAAATTACACCAAGATAGATTTTTTGAGGTATTTTGGCATAATAACCTTGCACTAATGAATCTTATTGAAGGTATTTTAGCATAATAATATTGCGCAAAAAATATTATTGATCAATAGGTATAGCCTTGTATTTATAGCCTCCAAAGTTAACTCTCATCTAAGGTGAGTTAAGGTGGAGTTTAAACATGAAATGAGTTCAAACTAACCCTAGGTGAGTTAAGGATAACTTGAATTAAGTTAAAAAGTGTCATGTAATTATGATTTTCAATTACTAGGTATGGCTCTCAAATTAGATATTTTGGGAGAGCTTGATAACTCATAAATTAAATGTTAAAAAAGTTTGATTTTTTGATTTTTTGAATTTCCATATTTATATATTCATTAATTACAAATGGATAATGTATCTAATCATTTAAACTAGTTTAATTAGTTTATTTATTTTGATTAGCATTTTATCTCTTTTAGGAATTGTTCAAGTGCCCCACTTAAAGGGTCCATAGGTCAAACTATCAGTTGTTAAGTCAAAAATTGAATAGGGATGAATCCATGTGAGGTTTTATTGTGTATGGGGTATTAACCCAAATAAGGATTCCTCACCATGATTATGAGCATTGATGAATGGTGTGCAAATTAAATCAGGACGTTTAGTGATTCTTAGGCTTAATTTTCATTATTTAGTAGAAATTAGTCTAAAGTCTAATAAAAATATAGTTATAGAAAGAATGAGGTGTCTACACCACCCACTTAATAAGTATGAACTTGTGCCATTGGAATTGGTTGTGAAAGTGGTATGATAGAGACCATATCAGCTTATGATTATGTCCTTTTTTAATATCAACAAGGTGCATCATTGACTGGAATTATACACTCATGTGTATCATACAAAATTTCTATGCGTCTATGGAATTTATAAAGTATATCATATATTTCATGAATCCAAGGCCAACCCAAGAGTATATTATATTGTAAGTTATTAGGCTTAACTTAAAAAATAGTAGATATAATTTTAGTGCCTAGTAGTAAATACAAAGTGACATTTCCTTGTCAGGGGATCTAGCTCTACCAATTAGAGCACATATGATTACTTCTCGTATTAGCAATTAAACACAAAATTATACCAGAATGATAAAGTAGCTAGAAACTTGAGACAGCAAAGAATTTGAGAGACAATACACACTCTTTGTATTAAATACTACTAGAAGAAAATACAATAAGGAAGATGCCACTTCTTCCTCCACCTCAAAGGCTTGCCACACCTCAAGACCTTCTTCCCTCTCTCTCTTGCTCAACACAATAACTCTAAAGCCTGAGTTATTATCCCTCCTTGAATGCTTCAGCTGATCTCCTTGACCTTGCTAGCTTCAATGCTTTTACTTGCCTTCTTAATTATTATTACAATACATGCCTTATGGGTCTTTAAATAGGATCCCATGCTTACAAAAAATAGAACTCTAGTTACAATAATTAGACACACAGCTCGTGACTATAATTAGTTGTTTGACATGCAAACACTCGTTTCACTTAACTGATTGTTCATCAACAGTAGTTCTGGAAATACACAGGCGACCGTCGCCGGTCCCTGCTTGTCTGGTTCTACCGACGTCGGCCGACTATCTGCCGTTGCCGGTCTCCTTCTCCACTGCATCTGACCAACGTTAGTCATACTACCGATGCCGATGGCTCTGGTTCTTCAGCATCCTTCCTTGTGTCTGCAAATAGTTGAAGCTTTTAGCTCCACACCTTAACAATCTCCCACTTGGAGATAAATAGCTGCAACTTATACCTGTACCTGTACACCATCTATTTTGTTCCTAAGGCTCTGTATCCCTCTTCAAAGTCACTCTTGTAGACCAACCACCATGCAAACCTATGATGCAATACATGTATCTTATGCCACAAGAATTTTTCTGCTCTCAAAATTCTCCATGACATACTTCTGAACCAACTCTACCCTTAGCTCAGAAAACTCCCTGTATATGGAACCCTGTAACAAGTAACACAATACAGTGACAGGATAATGTAGCTAATATTATCCAACCTGGTAAAGATAAAATACAATGGTCAAACCTCCATTGTTCTACAGCATAATCAAGACCATATACCATAGCCTTCTGTCTCATGTGTCCATCCACTCTCTTCTCTAAAACGGGAATCCATCCCTCTATCCAGTGCTTTCTTCCAGCTGACAACTCTACCAACAAATACCTGTTTGGTTCTACTCAAGGACTCACACTCCTCATCCATGCCAAGCTCCCACTGTTTCTAGATTCTACTGCGTTGCTTCTTCCATCTTCCTAGTTCATGACTATCAGTAAGCAATATAAGGAAGGTGAACAATGAATATGAGGTTCACATACCTTCCTAACCTCCACATGGGTGTTTGAGACTTATTGATTCACCCAACATCCATTCTAGTGACCAATATCAGCCATCTCCCAGTCTGCTCCCGACCGATGTCAGTTCCCTGCACTGACCCTAACTACCAACGTCATTTCCCTAGCTGACGCCAGCGTCCCCCCTGCCAACGTCAGTCCTTATGACCAATGTTGGACTTCTCCTACCTAACCTACCGACCCTGCTGGTCTGCACATGACCGATGTTGGTATCTAGATGACTGACGTCGGTGCTAAGCGACTGACATCAGTGTCTATGTGTTCCTATAAGTGATGAAATTTTCATCCACGAGCTCTTCTTGGATCAAACCTCTATCCATGCTGCCCTGATCAGATTTATTCAGCCCTTGTGACTGATCTCTGTCCTTCATCTCCTCCATAAACACCAAGGCTTCTTTATTCCTGTCAAAAGCATCAAATTTCCTCTTTTTGTAATGAACTCTATCTATGCTTTCCAAATTTGAACACATACCTTTTGAATCAAGAACTTCCATTCCCTTCCTATTCATGTGACCAAACCTATTAGACCACATCTTCGAATCTACACCAGAAGTAGAATCAGTAATACAAGTAGACAGATAAAGAGTATCTACTTTCTTACCTCTTGCTAGAACAAGTGCTCCCTTGGTAACCTTCCAAGAATCTGTTGTGAGGGTTATTGAGCATCCCTCATCTCCCAACCTTCCTACAGAAATCAGACTCTGCTTTAGAATTGGAACATGCATGACCTCTTTCAACACCCATGTGTTGTCAATCTGCAATCTCAACTGCACTTTCCCTTTGCCAACTATCTGACAAGGCGTACCATCCCCTAAATAGAGCACTCCAAAGTCTCCCTATTCATACTCATAGAACAAATCTCTGTTTGGGGATGCATGAAAAGATGAACCAGAATCCAAAATCCATGATCCTACCTGACTATCTAAAGAAAGCATGAGAGCGTCCTGCATCACAATATTTGCATCCTTTGCTTCTTCCATACATACATGTTGGTTCTCTTTATCTCTCAACCAACACTCCTTCTTCGTATGTCCTTTCTTTCCACAAAACTAGCAGGTAATACCTTTGGACTCAGATCTCCTTCCCGACCTTGATTTCCCTTGCTCAACCTTCTCCCTTTGCCTTTCCCTGCTTTCTGCACTTAGAGCATTCCCTGATGATTCATCTGTGCTTCTCCTACGTATTTCTTTATTCAAGATCACACTCACAACATCATCAACTTTTAAGATTTTAGAAGCAGATGCAGAATTACTTACTGCCATAACCAAACCATCCCAACTTTTAGGCAAAGAACATAAAATCAAGAGAGCCTTTACCTCATCATCAAAAACAATATTGATTGAAGCCAATTGGTTTACCAAACCATGGAAATCACTAAGATGAGTATGTACTAATCCACCTTCCTGCATTTGCAAAGTAAATAGCTACTTCATAAGATATACCTTATTAGAAGCTGAGGGCTTTTCGTATAAATTCGTCAAGGACTTTATCAACTCTTCCATTGTCTTGCACTGTGATAAGCTGTAAATCACAGATGATGCAAGGCTCAACCTTATGGAATCGAGAGCCTTCCGATCAAGAATGTTCCATTCTTTATCCTTCATATCTATGGGCTTGCATGCAACCCCACCCAATGGTAAGTATAAATCCTTATGATACAGATAGTCCTCAATCTGCATCCTCCAATGTTGATAATTCTTGCCGTTAAACTTCTCCATTCGTAGTCTACTTTCTTTTGCCATTGCTGAACTCCCACTCAATCAAAAAACCCTGTGAATGACCTATAATCAAAAAACAATACCCTACTTCCTACAAACCGTAGCTCTGATACTACTTGTCAGGGGATCTAGCTCTACCAATTAGAGCACATATGATTACTTCTCATATTAGCAATTAAACACGAAATTATACCAAAATGATAAAGTAGCTAGAAACTTGAGACAACAAAGAATTTGAGAGACAATACACACTCTTTGTATTAAATACTACTAGAAGAAAATACAATAAGGAAGATGCCACTTCTTCCTCCACCTCAAAGGCTTACCACACCTCAAGACCTTCTTCCCTCTCTCTCTTGCTCAACACAACAACTCTAAAGCCTGAGTTATTATCCCTCCTTGAATGCTTCAGCTGATCTCCTTGACCTTGCTAGCTTCAATGCTTTTACTTGCCTTCTTAATTATTATTACAATACATGCCTTATGGGTCTTTAAATAGGATCCCATGCTTACAAAAACTAGAACTCTAGTTACAATAATTAGACACGCAGCTCGTGACTATAATTAGTCATTTGACATGCAAACACTCGCTTCACTTAACTGACTATTCGTCAACAGTAGTTCTAGAAATACACAGGCGACCGACACCGATCCTTGCTTATCGGGTTCTGCCAATGTCAGTCAACTATTTACCGTCACCGGTCTCCTTCTCCACTGCATCTGACTGACGTCGGTCATACTGCCGATGTCGGTGGCTCTGGTTCTTCAGCATCCTTCCTTGTGTCTGCAAACAGTTGAAGCTTTTAGCTCCACACCTTAACATTCCTAATATTTGTTTGAGAGTGACATCAAATCCATCTATAGTTTGCACATATTTTTGAATATTATCCTTATTTAATTCAAATTTATGTAATAATTTGGCTAAAAATATTTATCCTATAATCTTTTTTATCCAATGCACACTTGACTAGTTTTCCATGTATTTGGATTTGAATGAATAATGGAATATTTTGCTTAATTGTATGCTTGGGAGGTATATATTCATTATCAAAAGTAATAGTATTGTAAATATAATATAAGTAATTTATTATATAAATAAACAAATTTGGTTGTGTATCTACAAGGAGACTAATGCCTCATAACATTTCATATAAAATATCCTTATAAGCTAGTGATTTATTTAATAGCTATAAAATAGAAAGTTAGCCAAAATATTATGTAATTGGTCAATGAGATCATCCCCCTTGGGTTGAGAAACTTGTATTGAAGAAGGTGGAGTATGTGGAGGAGTAATATTTTGGCTATTAGGATTAGTTTGGGAAGGTAAAGGTGGTTGCCCTCTTCTAGTTTCAACAACATAAATTGGGAATATAATATGAGCCGTGTACAGATAATAGGAATATATTAATGAATAGAGGTAGGTTGAGGGAAAGGAGAAAGAATAAAAAAAAATTTGTATACATAATCTTTGGCATCTAATTTTGATAGGAAGTAACTTGGATTAGATATTATCACAATAGGTATTAGCAATGGAGATAGATTGACTTGACTTTATCCATAAGGGGTAGATTCTTATTTGTACCCAAGATTCTTTAAATACTATATGAAATGTTAATCTATTATTTTTCCAACATAATATTAGAGTTTTTAAAAAAAACATTTTGATCAATTTACAAGAGAATTAGTATAGGATGTGATATTGCAATAATAAAAATTGAAAAGTGTATGAGGGTAAATATTATACATGTTATCTTCCTAATTAGATTTACATTTGATCCATAAAATGACATAATAGATAACATGTTGAAATGGAATTCAAGATGCAACAATGAATATCATAATTCTATGAAACATATGAAAGAAAACCTTCATTCATTTAACCTATTATTAATACAATACAATAAAAAACCAAGGTATAAAGGGTGATCTAGGAAAGGGTTTGATGATTGTATGGGATCTCAATTATACATGCTCATTCGTAGAGTAGTGTCAGCCCAAAGTTTTAGATCACTAATTATAGAGGATAAATTATGCCTTTATCCCAATATTCCATTTCTAAGGGTATGATGAGAGTAACTTCCCTAGATGATATGCTCCTCACAGGTGTACCAAAAATCACAAGGGACCCTAGGCATATTGTGAGATATGAGGAAACTAAAATCTATGTATAGACTATCTAGGCCCTAGTTATTGAGACAATATCTCACACTTCACAGTACCAATAAAACAAGTCATCACTTAGCCTAAAATAATAGTTCTCTATGTATTTTTACAACTGTTAGAACACAATTTCTAAAAATAAGTGGCAAGAAAATAGAAAATAAAGATAAAATAAAAGTCTAAAGATTTGTGTATAGATATAAAAAAAATTCAACCTTAGGTCAAAATAGTTACTTCAATGTCAGATG
Source organism: Torreya grandis (assembly GCA_037957365.1). Taxonomy (NCBI): domain Eukaryota; kingdom Viridiplantae; phylum Streptophyta; class Pinopsida; order Cupressales; family Taxaceae; genus Torreya; species Torreya grandis. The sequence continues at coordinate 2,848,535 of JARHVA010000631.1, read as the reverse complement.
CTATCCAGGGTAACAAGATAGTTTATTTAGTGTTAGATTAAATCCATAGTCAAATAAGATTGACTCATGGTGTTGGATTTAAATCTAAGGTCAAAGTTTATTTATTTCATTGTCATAAATTTCAAATAGTTGTATGAAATCCTAGGACAAAAATCAAGAAAATAGCAAGTAATGCTCTAAAAATACACGTTCACCAAAATGTTTAATGCTTATTTTGATTTACCAATGAAATGTAATAAACACTAAATGATTAAAATATTGATTTATATTATAAAATAAACATAACCTAAATGTAAAATATAGAAATTAAAATGAGCTATAAATAGTAATTTCTAATAGAATATGCAAACATAGCTTGCTTTTGACTTATGTTGACTATGTAGGTAGATCGATGTTATAAAATAGGCTAGAAGGATCTATGAACTATGTCACACATAAAAAAATTGTGATGTAAGGACACACTATGGCCTTGTCTATTGACTACAGTCATGTATGTGTTGATTGTGTAATTTGTTTTTTTATTTGAGTACTTGTCTATTAATGATGTCCAATTTGATGCATGAAATTTATGTAATCTTAAAACCCTAGTTACTAAACATCAAATAAATATATATCAAATTAAAAATGGGGGAATTGATAAGGGGAATAACTAATCCATTCTCAAAAAACTTTGTGTCATCTGAGTACTACCTACATAGCCCAAAAGGGCAATAGGCTGATGCAGTTCTCCCTCCTCGAGTGAGTGTGAGAATATTGATATTTTTACTATATTAATATAATTATAAAATTTATTTTAATTTTTGATAATGAATTCCCTTTACCTAAAATAAAATATATTCAAAACTAGACTATGACTATTAAAATAAATTTAAATTTAAATTAGAAATATTAGTGCCCTTTTGATCAATGTGTAATATAATTACCAAGTGATTGAAAGATGTGTATTAAATGACCTTGATGCATGCATATAATGGAATGTTTATAAAATTTCCATTAGCCCATTTTTTTAAATTTTTGGGAGGGCTAACATGAATTATTTCAAATTTAAAAATTTACCATTGGAGCATGGGAGACAAGGCCACACTGGTGGACAAATCCAAGCTACAATGATGTCCAACATAGTGTGGCAATGTCCCAAAATGCCAGAGACTATTGAAACTTGGCTAATAAGAATCTATAAGTAGAATAAGGATGCTTGAATTATTTTTTTATTACTTTTTAAGACAATGAGAAAAATAGTGAAGGCTTTCATAAAGATTAAAAATTAATAGAGTGGTGAATAAACCAAGGTAAAGATGTCAAGATTAAATATTGTCAAGAACTTAATAATTAAATTTGAGTGTCTATATTTGGAATCAATATTTTTGAAATATCACTTAACTCTAAAAGGAAAAAATATTTTGATAAAAATTAAACTTTAGTTTGAATGTCCATTAATCAATTTGATTAAATCCTTAGATAAAAGTGCACATATATGAAATTAGTAAAAACACTATTTTTTCCTCATTATGTAACAAAATTTAAAATTTGAAGAAGTTTTAAAAAGCTAATTTTGAGAAGTACAAAACTCAAAAATGGTATCCATAGATTAGTTTTAATCTATGAGCATTTTCATGAAGAAAAAATCTAAGTTTGATTGTCATTTTTGAATTTATCCCCAAATTTACATAGTTTAATAGATAATTACAATATTTAATAAATCTTATGGATAAAATAATTAATTTAGTAAATAAAATCAAAAGGTCAATATTGGCCAACTAGTATTAAATAAGGAGGTTAAAATATTGAATTTTTATTCCACATGGATTCTGTTATAACTAAATAAAGGAGTTTTTAATCATTTTAAACTCTCCCAACCATTTATCTTTCAAAAAACAACCATTAATTTTGATAGTTACACCCTCCTTGTGAATAGTAGAATAGGTGAAGACATTTAATGAGAGTAACGAGAAAATCAGCTATAAATATAAGACATTTTTCCTCAAAGTAGGGTGTGGATAACTATATGGAGGAAACCTCACTCAAATAGTAGTAGATTGCAGTAACGATAAGATCATTAGCCTTGGGAAAATGGTGCCATCCATAGATAAACACAGTAAAAAAGAAGTGAGACACCCTAGGAAGGATAAAGAGTATAGAAGGATATTTTTAAAGTAAGGGAAAATAACATTGTGTGATTAAATCATCAACTATAGAGGTTAGTTACCCCACTTTTTAATTATTTGGGTATGTCTTAATTTTAAATTTATAAGATCTACATTGTTGTTCCTGAATAGGCTACTAATCTACCGATAATTTTAAAATTATATAGTGCATTTACAGCTATTAATATCAAAATATAACATAAAATATTTAAGATAAAAATATCCATAAGAGGTAGGATATTTATATTTAATAAGAAATTATTAGTTCCAAAATAAATGCATTGAGTTGATGTATAGCATCTCAACTATCGACACACACATGCATAGGATGTCACACAAGATTATATCTAGGGAAGTGAAGAATAAACAATGAGTCTAGTCTCATATGGAGTAAAAATATGAGAAGGTAATATCAATATAAGTATTATCTTTGCCATTATATATACCCATGAAAATTAGTTTTTACACTAATATAATTATTAATATTTGAAATGATGAAATTACCATTCAAACATCATCCTTCTACATCAAATGTTAAATGTTCTTAAAAGGACATTAATGTTCTATTTTCTTGGTGCATTTGAACATTAACTAAATACAATATCTATTTACTTGAATAGTGTACATATGTAATCATTTAAAAGTGACACTTGAGTGCTAAGAGTGTTACTTGAGACCACCCATTCCTAGCTTAGCACTAAACCTATCTTAAGGCCTATTTAGACACTTATCCATCTTTCATGAAAGCCATGCACCTCCCTACACATCTCAAAATCAGTCCTAGACCTTTCTTTAGGCATTCAAGCCCCTAGTGACTTAAGTTATGCAACTAGACATTATATGCATAAGTGGACAATAGTGTCGTAATGATATTGTCTTATTTAGGTGTTATTGTCCTTTTCTCTCTTTTGATCTCTAACATGTATCTTTTCAATTCCTAAATCACATAGGGTTAGCCTAGACCTATGTCAAACCCAAATTAGTATATCTTTTTATCCACTAGATGGAAATTAGATGAAAATACATACAAACAAAATCAAAATAAGTTGTGCCTAATCAAGGTTATCAATCCCTATTCTTCCCTAATTTTACATACAATCATATACATTCTTATTGTGATCATAAGAATTTGATATAGAGAGGAGGTTAATCTTGTGTTAGTCCACAAAATAATGAAATGAACACACTAACATGCTAATATATCTAGCCTAGATCATAGGGGGAGATTAATGAATAAAACCAAATTTAAAGAAAAAATAAAATGCAAAAGACACACAATCTCTTACCTTCCTTGAGAGATCCAAATGCTTTGTTGAGTGGCTTGCTCATTTTGTTCTTCAAAGATTCTTTGGTAATGGATTTTGTGTAGCTCCCTCTCTCCTTGGTACCATTATGGATTATGTTGGCTTGATGTTGCTTAGCTCAATATTTTGGCATTATAACATTATTGATATGAACCTCATGCAATAAAAACTATATTATAACTCTACAATATCCAAGATTGTAAATTCAATGGGCAATGGCTTCTATTTATAGCAAATGGATCTAACCCAAACCCAAGGTGAGTCAAGGTGGAGTTAAGGATTTGAATGGGTTTAAACCTAACCGAAGTGAGTCAACATAACCCTGATAGATTTAAAAGGTGTCAATTACTCATGATTTGAAATGAATAGGCATGGGTCTTCAAAATGAGATATTTTGAGATAGTTTCCAAAAGGCTTGACAACTTGCAAAGGTAATCATGAAAAGCTAGGAATTTCATATTTTTGAATTTTGTTTTTTATTTATTCATTAATTGTATATGGATAATTTAACTAGGCTCTTAATTTTGTTTAGCTTGTTAATTAATTCTAATTAGCCACTTAGCTCTTTCAATATTTGATTTAAGTTCATGTTCCCCACTTAATAGGTCCATAGGCTAAATTGATTATTGTGATATCACAAGATGATTAGGGAGGAATCTGTGAGAGGTTATGATTGCATATGATGGAATACTCAAATTAGGGTTGTCTCAATGTGATTTTGAGATTTGATAAGTGATGCACAAGAAAATTTGAGATGTTTAGTGATTCCTAGGCTTACTTCATAATGGTTGGTAGAAATTAGTCTGAAGTCCAATAAAAGTCTAGTGGTGGCCAATTTTAGGTGTCTACAATTTACACCTATTTAGGAAGGCATTGAAAACTATAGGCATAGTAACATCTTCTCAAAGAATGAAAAGGTCTTGTATGCCTATGACTTTAATGGTAATGGATTAATTATAAGTACCCCTCAAGGGAGTGGTTGGCAAAGGGGTTGACAATAAATCCCTTAAAAAGAGGAAACAATTGGACCAAAAATATGAAATGGAGTGGAAAAAACTAATTTTCCCATAAATGGTTATAATCAGTGGCATATGGAGATGCCCTAGTTAGGAAAACAAATAGCATGATTTACCTAAAGGAAGTTATAATCATCAGCATAGGTGGGACAAAAAGGTAATGCTTTTCCCAAAGGTGGTTATAATCATTAAAAAATCTAAGGGTAATAGGACTCTTATTTTCCCAAAGGTGGTTATAATTAGTAAAATGGAAAATAATGATTTGTCCAGAGATAGTTATAATCATTGGCAAGATAAAAACATGCCCTGATTAGGCAAAAGAAACATAATGATTTACCTAAAGGTAGTTATAATCATCAACCTTAAAATAGATGGAAACATAATGAATTGCCCATAGGTGGTTAGAATCATTGGTAATATGAGTGGGACGGTATACAGTGACTTGTCCAAAGGTGGTTATAATCATTAGTATCTTGATTATGGCAAACATGATGTGGAATATGATGGAAAATTAGCACAAAGGATAAATATGAATTTGGGCAACCTACAAGTAGGGAGATACGCATATGAAATAGCAAGGAAGAAAACAATCATTGTTTAATTACTCTATGTGGGATGTGATTTGGATTAGATCAATAATTATTGGGTTCTAAGGAGATGTATCATTACCTCATTGCCATGTAGACTCCCTTATATGATTTTTGTTGTAGCATGTAATGGTAGGCATCATGATAGAACACCATGATAACTTAGCCAAAATATGCATAAGGACTAACACATAATCTAATACTCAATTGAAAACAATGCACCAATGCTAAAAACCATGATGACAAGGTGGATGTATGAATATGGATGGATTAAAGAATAATACACAAGGAATCACCCAATGAATGCATATAGACTAAATAAAGGCACATCAAGAAATCAAACAAATAGGTAAATAAAGAAACAAAAAAAAGATAAGAAATAAACAAAAAATAACCAAAAGAACATAAAACATAAACAATGGTTAATCACAATGTTAGTACAAATACTATGATACACAAGATGATAATCATTGCACCTAGATGATATAAGATAATGAAACAAACAAAAAAAAATGGAAAATTAAAGAAAAGGAAGGGGGTGGCTGAGCTATCTCCAGATGCACTATAAAAGTGGATGTTGCCTACATAGTTTCGTGGATGTAATATCCAAAAAAATTTAGGACAAATGTAATTCTCCCAAGAAATAGGATAGAAGAAAATGATGAGAAGAAAACATGAGTAATTTTATGTAAGAATATGGGGATGGGCTCATAAAATGGTGAGAGCATGGGATGAAAGGCCAATAAGGATAGGGAAACTAAATGACAAGTGGTTTTTTTTGAACTATCTAGGGATCCTAGAATCCTTAAGGCAAAGAAGTGGTCAATATTTAAGAACTTTTGATATCCTTTAAATCATTTTAGAATTTTTTGAGTATCTCAACTCAATCGAGGATTACAAGATACTAAATTTTATAATCTTGAAAAATGGTGAGAGAATTAAAACTTAATAATTGCTCATAAAATAGTAAGAGTGTGGCTTAGGTTACTTAAAAAATGGTGAGAGCATTCAAACTTAAGAATTACTTGCAAAATGATGAGAGTGTGTCTTAGGTTCTTCTCAAAATGGTGAGAGTGTGTCAAAGGGTGACTAAGTTGACCTCAATGTGAATATAACACTACCTACATAGTACCAAGATGGGGCCTCAAGTCATTATAGTTCCACTTTACAGTGGAGGAATCTAACTAGGTAGCAGCCAAATCAAATGAAATAAGCAAAGTTGGAAAATGGCATAGAATGGCATACACATGTCAAATTAGTACTTCAATGCATGATAAACAATTATTTCCCCTAATTTTCCCATAGGTTGTTATAATTATGAAATAATGGAATAGGTAAATGATACTAATTTACACATAGGTCATTATAATTAGTAGCATGATGGTGAAACACTGATTTACCCAAAGTTGGTTAGAATTAGGCCCACATGGTATATAATGGAACAAGAAATGAAGGATGAAAATTTAAATATAATGTCATAATTATCTAAAAAGATAGATTCTATCTAGAATGTTTAATTAACTACTAAAACTTGCTCTGATTCTTCATCTTGAAAGTGGTCATAGAAAGAATGGAATGGAACCAAGGGAAAAAGGTTGGGTGGGAGGGTCAAAATAACTTAGTCAAAATTAAAGGTATGGGAGAATAGAATGGTATAATGGTATGTTACAAGGAAGGATGTCTATACTTTATTATAACTAAAATGGGCCTCATATACAATACACCATATCTCTCAATAGAAGTAATACTTGAGATGTATAATGTTCATAGTCTCATCAAGTTCATTCTCATATGGTGTAGCGAGCCTATATTGTCTAGTGCCATAATTTTAAATAATGATGAAAGGGCCTATCCTATTAGGTTTGAACTTACCCTTATGTTTCTTCTCAGCCATGGTATTCTACTAGTTTTCTTTAAGAACAAGATCACCAAGCTCAAATTATTTGTGTATAACACACCAATTGTAGTGGTCATAGAGTCAGTTCTGGTATGTTTGAAGGTTATTAACTACATCAATGCATTTCTCATCAAGTAACTCTATCTCTTTCAGGTTATCTACTTGATAGTCTTCATCATCTAAGACATGCTTCAAAGAGATGTGAAAAGAAGGTAACTCAACCTCAATGGGAAGAATGGCCTCATTGCCATAAACAAGTGAATGTAGAGTGGCTTCTATTGGGGTATGGTGATTGGTACAATATGCCTAGAGGGCATGGAATATTTGAATGTGACAATCATGTCCATCATAGTTAATAATATTTTTGAGGATGTTGACAATGGTTTTTTTAGATGCTTATGCTTGGCCGTTACATTGAGGGTAATATGCTGTGGAAAAATGTTGATTAATTTTATACTCAACACATAGCAATTTGACATCCTTATTTTTGAATGATCCACCATTATTAAATGTAATGTCAAAGAAAATACCATAATGATAAATAATATGGTTGAAAATGAATTTGTAAATTTTTTTTCCAATCACCTAAGTGAGGGGTATATCTTCAACCCACTTAGTGACATATTTGGTGGTGATAAGGATATGTTTATGGCCATCAGATTAGGTGGGGTTTATCTTCCCAATGAGTGTTAGACTCCATGTATAAAATGGCCATGGTTTAAGCATTGGTTTCAAATTCTTAGCTAGGGAATAAATCAAATTAGCATGCCTTTGACATGTATCACACTTTTTCACATATGTAGTTGCATCTACATCCCTTGTTAGCCAATAATACCCAGTATGTAAGAGATTTTTGGATAGGATGGCCCCACTTATGTGGGATCTTTATACTCCTTCATGAACTTCCCATAACACTAATGTAGATTCTGGTAAAGTTAAATAATGAATTAGAGTTCCATCAAAATTGCAATGGTAAAGGGTTGGTTTGAGTAAAGTATAATGTGCAACATGGTGGATAAAGTCCTTAGATTATTTTTAGGATAGGTCTAGTGGCATTATTTGGTCATGAATATATGTATAAAGGTTTGAATACCATATAGAGCTAGGACTAATAATATCATAGATCATTATGTTGATTAAAATCTCATGAGCTGGTGCTAATATATTTTTAATGAGGAATTGGTATTATTTTACCATATCTATATGACAAATCAATTATTCATTGGTGGTCATGGCATATGTTGTTCTATTACTATCCCTTAGTCTATGTTCAAACTATACATAGGCAATCTTCTATTTGAGAGTGTCAACCATGGCTTTGTATGGTACCATCTTGCCATCCTTGGTCTAAAAATGGTTTGTAACCTAATTCATGATTAACTAAGAATCACCATAAACCTTGACATGTTGTATGTTCCATTTTACTACCTATCTAAGTCATACAATGAGTGCTTCATATTAATCCATGTTATTGGTATAAGGAAAGTTGATCCTAAATGACTTAAGGATTATATCCCCCTGAGGTTTAATAAACAAAAGGCCTACCCTCAATCTATGTGTTGTGAATGATCCATCAAAATATAGCTTCTCATGTTGCTCCTTAAGGGGTGTTTCAATGAATGTCATAATGGATTCATCTATGAATTAGAATGTTATCAACTCTTTATCTATAAGGGGTGCTTCAACAAGTTGATCTATAAGAACTTGCCCCTTGTTGGATTTTTGGTTTACATATTCTATCTCAAACTCACTGAAAAGCATGATCCATTTGCCCATGTAGCCTTTTAATGTTATTTTGGATAGTAGATACTTGAGTGGATCTAATTTTGAAATGACCATGGTCTTATTGTTTAACATGCAATGTTATAGTTTTTGAGCTACAAAGACCATATCTAAATAGTATTTTTCAATGGGTGTATAATTGTGATCATACATGAACAATGTATGGCTTAGATAGTACATGACATGCACCTTTCCATTATCACCATGTTGAGATAGAAGTACCCACAAGGCTTTATTTTTAGCTAACAAGTATAGTAAGAATGGATTTCCTAGCATGGGTGGTAATAAAATAGGCAAATTTGCTATTTCATCCTTTAGTTGTTGGAAAGATTTATGACATTCATCATCATAATGAAATGTGACACCTTTCTTTAGAAAATATTTAAAAATATGGCACTTATTAGCCAACTAAGATATGAAGCATCAAATATACTGGATCTTACCATGAAAACTATGGAGCTACTTTAAATTGGTCAGTGGTGGAATTTGAGTTATAGCTTGTAATTTAGCTAGATCAATTTCAATGCCTTAGTGAGACATAATGAAACCAAGCAATTTACCAGAAGTAACTCCAAAAACACACTTCTTAGGATTAATCTTGACTTTGTATTCATACTTTCTTTCAAATATCCTACATAACAGTGTTGGATGATCAGTCCTAGTCTTTGATTTACCTTAGATGTCATCAATGTAGTCTTCAACAATGTCACACATCATATTATGAAATATGATGGTCATGGCTCTTTGGAAGGTGGCCCTAGCATTTTTGAGACTAAATGGCATAACCTAATAACATAAAATTCCCCATGGGTTGGTGAAAATTATTTTATGTTGGTCTTTTGGTATAATTCAAATTTGGTTATACCCTAAAAATACATCAATCAGTGAAAGTATTTCATAACCCTCTATGGAGTTGACTATCATGTCAATGTTTGATAGAGAAAATTCATCCTTTGGGTAGGCCTTGTTTATGTCTCTAAAATTAATATATATTTTGATTCTTTCTATTTTCTTATTGACTGGTATAATATTTGATATCCACTTTAAGTAGTTGATCGATTGAATACATCTAATTTCAAGATTTTTTCCAACTGTTTCTTTACTAATACAATAATGTATGGATGCATCTTGTATAATTTTTGTTTTATAGATTTGGCATCAAGATGTACTAATAGGTGGTGTACAACAAAGGTGGGATCCAAACCTATCATGTCAGAGTAGGCTCGTGTAAATATATTAACAAACTCCCTAAAAAGGGCTATAAAGACTTCCCATTCCTCCTTAGTGAGGGATGTGCCTAATTTGATCCATTTTGGGTTGTTTGGAGTCTTAATGTTAAATTATATAGTGTCCTCTACAAGAAGTGTTGAAATATCTTCTAAAATGGTTGCAAAGGTTTTTAATTTGTCTACAATGGTAGAGTCCTTTGTTAGGACTGGTTCTTCAAGTTCTCTAAGGCATGAGGAATTAGAATCTCCCAATGGTAGGGATGGCCATGTGAAAAATATTGTTGGGGACTCTTGGATGATTCAATCAAAAGACTATTGTTCTTCTAGACTTAATTTGGCCCCATAGGCAAGTTCATCATTAGTGGTACCCTGAGCTATGTTTGAGGAAGGTTGAACACCCCCATCTAATGGTGCCTAAAATAGGTTTTCACCACAAGAATGGCCTTGATCTTTACTTTTTCCTTCCTTGAAGAGGTTTTCACTTTGGGACCTCAATGTTTTATTTAATTTTTTGTGGATAAGGGTATTCACCCATTCTCTAAAATAGGCCATAGGATCCAATTCGATTGAGAACCCTTGTTTGTGATCTCCCAATAGAATATTGTCCTTTAAGACTAGAAAATTGTAAAAGGTCTCATCATCCTAAAACTCATCAATTGGCACTATTGATTCTTATTGGTCCTATTCTATTAGTTGAGGATAATGTAAAGGAAGTGAGTTATGGTGAATGAATGGTCGAAGGGTATAAATGGCATTAGTATCAAACAAATTGGTATTGGCTAGGTCATCAAAAGGGCTATGATCAAACTTTGCTTCACTATCAACATCTTCATCACCAGCCATTGGCATTGGAACATGAATAAGGTACATGGGGTCACCCCCAAGAGATTTAAATCCAGGACCATATGTTCTTTTATATCAAGTGGTCTAAATTAGCTCAAGTAAACCTTGTTGATTTATCTGAAGGCCTCTTCCTTCATAAGGATGCTTATCCATGATTTTGTTTAAAATGGGATATTTTGCATTTAGGTAATAGTCAGCCAAATTGTCATTAGATAACCAAGATTCATCATCTAAAAGTGGGTCCTATTCTTGGCCAATGGTTGGTATGAAAATGATAGGTGATAGATTATAAAGTTGGCATTTGCCCTTTCTTTACCATTTCATGCAAGGTGGTTTGGCTTTAGGTCTTCCATAGGAGTTAGGGTTTCGTGTAAGCTTGGAAATGTAGAATGTATCATGGGTAAAATATTTTCTCGGGCTATTAGCTAAGATAGTATAATGATTAGATATTTTAGGAGGTGACATATGGGAAAGTGAATCAAGGGTATCTAGGTCAATGTAATTAGCCTCTAAAAATCAACAATTATTTCCTTCCCCTTGTCCTTCTTAAGAATTGGATTCAAGCTAAAATGGTAGTTATATTTTTGGTACTCGACTTCTAAATGCTTGAAATGTTTGTATGGCTACAAATCTCCATGAATGGTGACCTCCATACCTGAATGGGAGAACTTGATACACTGGTGCAATGTTGAAGGTATTGCATGAATTTCATGTATCCAAGGTCCACCCAAAATCATATTATATGAAAAATTAAGATCTAACACATGGCATAATATATCTGGGTTAAAGGCTCGATGATAATTAGAAAGATAATGGTGCTTTATGATTCTTTTTATTCATTGTCATAAACCTTGATGGTGATCATTTCTAGTTAGAGATCAGTCATGGTGTACCTGAGAAGCTTGATAAGCTTTAGAGACATGATATTTAAACATGATCTATTGTCTATGAGGACACACTTCACCTTGTACCACATTATGAAAATGTCTATGTATAATGGATTGTTATGCAATGGGTCAAGGGATGGCATATCACTTTGGTCAAAGGTTAAATATTCACCTGGGATTAGATGTCTGACCAAAGCTTGAAATTTATCTAGATATATGTCATTAGTAACTTGGGATTGGCTAAGAAACTTTGTAAATATGTTCTTGTGGATGGTGGATGCATGCAACAAATGAAAAATGGAGATTTGCATGGGAATATTTTGTAATTATTTCACAATATCGAATGTCTTTTCTAACATAGTGGTAAATGGCTTATTCCTTGGTAGAATGGTTGGTTGGATGGGTGAAGTGGTAGATGGTTGTGGGCTTGGTATGGTAATATTCAATTTTTGAGTTATGATTACATAATTGGGATTAGATATAGGACCATCATTTCTAGAAAATGATCGTGGTGGGGGATCAAATAGGATAAGTCTTAGTTACTGGTATACTTGTGTGTGTTCATAGGGCAAGGATGAGTTATTGATATATGGTCCAAAAGTAGTAATCCCTATTTGTTACTATGCCTATATGTAGTTTCAAGTCAATAAAGGATCACTAGCATGAGTTGGTTAGTTTGAATTGATTAGAAATGGTCTTGTTTGATTGATATTTGGTCTTGGATTGATGGAAATGGTGGAAACACGACATCATACAAGATGGCCTACAACTTTGTTGTAGTCATGTTCAACTACATGGTAGGTTTGTTGGTTGTTGGCATCATTTTGTCTTTAATTCCATCCATTTAATTGATTTTGTTGGTTTTGCTATTAGTTTTATTGATTTTGTCTTAGCTATTGATATTTTTGTTGTTTTTGTTATTGTGTTGGTCATTTTTGTTGTTATTGTTGCTTGTTATGTTATAGAAAAGGGTTTTGATAAATTTTTATATTTTAATTGGATGTGAAAGCTCCATAATCCAATGTTATCTCCCCATTTTCCAACATATTCTCAATTAAATGTTTAATTTACACATAATGACACAAATTATGTCTATTAGCCTAATGATACTCATAGAATTTATTTTGTCAATATGAATTAGGAAAAGGAATGCCCTCAGGATAGTGTTTTAGAATAGGCCATATAATTAGATTAGTGATAGTGAGCTTACAAAACATAGATTCAATGAGTTCTCCAAGGTCAATAAAGACACTATGAGTAGACAAAGTTCTCCTTAGAGGAGGAGTTTTCAAAGACAAAGGTTGTTGTGTTAGTCTGGGTTGCTACACTTATTGCATGTGCTGAAGAGGTTATTGGTTAGGAATAATTTTCATATGTGTTGTAGGTTGAGTAGATGGTGTTTTCATTATTTAGAAATATCATTACTTCTTTAATCTATTTCCCAAAAATTTCTTATTGTGATTAAATGGATTGGGTTTGTTATAATTATTGGCCTATATTGGTTACAATGCTTGTGCTTGGACTTGGTTTTGATTTTAGTTTTGGCCATTTCCTTGGTTTGTAGTTTGGTTCTGATTTGATGAGCTAATTTTAATAATCTATTTATTAATAAGGGATCTTTCAATCAAAAAAAATTTGGCAATGATCTACTTAAAAGTGTGTGCACACTTCAGTTCTAGATGGTAAGATATCTCACTTTTCAAATTCTTGGTAACCACAATGGCTAATTGCTTGTTCAGTAAATTGTGGGTGGATTTGTTAGCAAGTACCCTCCATCATGTTAGATAAATTATAAATATTTTATCAACCTTCTATTTGGATTGTGTCAAATCTACCAATAAAATGTCATGCTTGATATTGCAAGAGAATAGTTGCACAAACTTATCAGAAAGATCATCAAAATTAGAAACTAAATTCTTGGGAAATTTCAGAAACCACTCTAAAGCTTATCTTTCTAGACTCCTTGGGAATAATAGTAAGAGGTATATTTTGTTATAGGCCACCAGTTGACAAGCAACAAATAATTAAATCAAGTGGGCCTTGGGGTCTCCTTTCTCCTTGTATTTGTCAAATTTTTGGTGGTTTGTACCTTGGAGGAAATGGTATTTTCTAATACTCCATGTTGAAGGGGTAATAAGGCATGTCATCCAACTTAAAATTTTTGGATTGTTTCCCAACTTGGATGGTGGTAATTACATCCTTCATTTGTTGTAGTGCATGGTCTAAGAAACTAGAGGGAAATTTGGTCTAAGGTGGAGGTTAGGTGATCAAAAGTGGATTACTTTGACTTGGTTATAGTAAAGGCATGGTTTGTTGTGGAATGTTGGTTTGGTTTGGGAATTGACCAAGAATATGCATGCATAGATTAGGATGTGATTGTTGGAATTTTACATGTTATGTGATATTCTAGTTAAGATTTGGTATACAAGCCTAGTTTTAGGTAAATTATGGCTAAGATGGAAGGATATGGTTAGAAGTGAAATATTATGTCTATTAAGGTTGATTAGGGACTTCCTACCAACTAGTTAAACCTTCATGATTAAAGGGAACTTATGAACGAAGGCCTTATCATTCAGTTTGTGGCACATTAGGAACAAAAGGCAATTTTTGCCTAATTGGTACTTTGGAATAATAGTTTTATGAATCCTTGTTGGGAATTGGATGCATGTTCAAGGCTTGGCATTTGTTTTTAACCAATAATCATATGTTTTTGACTAGACATAATTTATTATTGTAATGGTATGTTACCTTGAGATTGAATGGGTATGTTCATTACTACCTAGTGAGGTGGAACATTGGTTTCCCCCTATTGAGGTGGAAATATGTTTTTCCTCTGCTATATTTGTTTTTTGGATTGTGCCTATTGTTTTGTAATATTAGTCATCAACAATTGTGGTGGAGTAATATGTGTTACATTTTATTAAGGCACAACACTGGTTATTACTTGAATACTTAATCCTTGAGGCCACATACTCGAAGAAGCATTGGGTTGAGGATTAGGGGTAGTTATTTATGGTTGGGAGGTATAATTTCCTACCCCTTATGTTTTTTAACCACTCACGGTGTAAACTAAATGTACATTTTTTTGGACTAGTTGTTTGTGCATTTACACCACTTTAGTCTAGATTAGATGCCACTTGTATATTATCCACTATGTTTCGCTCACTATTATACATAGAAGTAATAAACACTTCTTCAATACTTGGGGCATTAAACATTTCTCCAAATAAAGTGCTTCATGCAAGTGGGTCCATGCCCTTATTTTCTTGACCTATCAATTTGATTAAGACTCCTATTGAAGGAGTTAACCCAATAAGAGGAGTATTTGACATGGTCATATTTTCAAAATTACATGGTAAGTTCAAATATGTCTGGTATGTTGTCTTTATTTGTATGAAGTGGTCTTCCATGATTCCCTTTCCTATGATAAGCAAATGAGGACCCTGATATGTCATCACCACTATAACTTGAGGATTACTAGAAGAGGCTTGTTCAATGTTTTTATTATAAGGCATGTTGTAAGGAACTCTTACCATACTTAGCATGTTTTCATGGGTAAAGTATGTTGGAAACTTATCCCCTTCCTCTACAAATTTGATTAATATTTCTTCCTTGTTTTCAAGAAAGTGATGATTAAATAAATAAGGGTCATAGGCTAATGGCATTGTAACATAATATGGTTGTTGTTGGACTTATTCTAAAATTGAAGGAACTATAAGGAAATTACTTATATGTTTACACATAATAATTATATATCACATAGAACAATTAAAGATAAGATATCACACAACAATATTTGATAGCAGAGCAGAATATTGGATAATATAGCAGAGCCACTTTGAGGGGGAAACCTCCACAATAATGAAATAAGAACATAATAATTCATATCATGATAATATACTAACCATTACATCTTATATATATTCTACTTAGTCATGGTTATTCTATAGGCCAACCTAACTAAGAACATAGAAAAACATAATAAGAATATAAAATAGGTATGTAAGCCACAAGTCAGACACACATATCCCTAGACATGCCAAATGTTAAGGGCATATCATGCCCCTCTCTTTCAAAACAATTTTGTCCTCAATGTTAAATCAACTCTATATTTTATTGCACAAAGGATTTATCTTTCGAGGTGGCATCTTCACATGGAAGATTCTTCCATTTCATCAGGTATGCTTAATCACTATAGACTATAGTTGTTTAGTGCACAATTAAAGGATTACCTTAGGATCAATAATAACTCTCCCTTCTTTATCCAATTTTGGTAACTTAGTTTTAGTATCAAATATATATCTAATGACTTTATTCAGGCATGATACATGAAATTCTAGATGTATGTGAGTGGATGAAGGAAAATCTAACTTGTAAGCCATGCTACCAATTTTCTACAAGATCTGATAAGGCCCATAATACTTAGGGGATAACTTTTTATCTTTTTTATGTTGCTTCAAAAACATATACTTATATGGTTACAAGTGAACAAAGACGCAATCACCAATTTCAAAATTCCTCTCATGCCTGTGTTGATCTACCTGTTGCTTCATATTGTTTTGGGCCATGGTTAAATTTTCATGCAAACTTGTAAGGACCTCATATTGATGGTTAATATGTTCCTCAACTACCCACACCTTAGGATGGAATTTCAAAGTTGAAGTGATGGATGGATGGTGGTAAACATATAAGGCCATAAGGGAGACATTTTGAAATACTATGAATAGAATTATTATACCACCATTCAGCAAGTGGCAACTAATGAACCCATTTATCCTATCTATAAAAAATAAAACAACATAGATATCCTTCCATACATTTGTTTACTACCTTAATTTTTCCATCTAATTGAGGATGATAGGATGAGATGTGAGAAAACTTATTGCCCAAACATGCAAATAATTTAGTCTAAAAATTACTAGTGAAAATAGGATCTCTATCACTGACAATGATCTTAGGAGTACCTATAGTTTATGAACTATATTAATAAAATTATAAGCTACTATATTAGAAACAAAGGGATGTGATAAATAACAAAAATGAACATATTTACTCAGATGATCCACAACAGCCATGATAACATTTTGACCATCAAATTTTGATAACCTTTAATGAAATCCATAGACGTCTCTTCCCAACATTGGTTAGGGATGGATAAAGACTACAAAATACCTAAGGCTTTGATGGTTTCACCTTTATTTTATTGATAGATCATACATTTAGCCATATTTTTAGACATCCCCCTTGAGTCCTTCCCAAAAAAATATTGGTTTATTCTATGATAGATTTTCAAAAATCCTGAATGACCCCCAAGTGGAGTTACATGAAGTACTTAAAGGATTTTTTGTTTGAGAAGAGAATTATTACATAGGTATAATCTGTCTTTATGACATAATGCATTACCCTTCAATGTGAATTTTTTAAATCCACCTAAACCCTATTGAAGATTTTGAATCAAATCATGGGCAACACTATCATTTCCCCATTCTAATCTTGCTTCCTCTAGCCAATCTACCTGTCAAATGGTCATTCCACATAAAAAGGCCTCAACTAATTCATCCCTCATGGATAGTGCATCTACCATCACATTTTCCTTACCCTCAGTGTAGACTATTTCAAAATCATAGCCTAACATATTTGTTACCCATTTCTATTGTTATTTTAATGATAATGTTGTTCCAAAAAATATTTAAGACTATCATGATTAATCTTTACCTGAAAGTGATGACCCATCAAATAAGGTCTCTATTTTTTGACTGCATGTAAAATGGCCATTATTTCCTTCTCATAGATGTGTTTGATCCAATTTTTACCCTTCAGTTGGAAACTTTCAAATACAAGTGGTATGCCTTCTTACATGAGCACAACACCTGTACCATATCCAAATGCATCATATTCAACCACAAAAGTCTTAGAAAAATCAAGAGTGCCCAACACTAGAGAGGTGCACAAGCCAATTTAAATTTTTAATTACCCTAATAGTTATATTAGTCCACTAGAAGGAGTATTTCTTCAACAAAGAAGTGAGTGGGCTATAATTCTACCATGTTTTTTTACAAACTTATGATAGTAACCAGTTAGCCCCAAAAATCCCCTTAGTTACATGAGTGTCTTAAGAACCAACCAGTCCACCATTTCTTATATTTTTTTAGTATCCACTTACACTCCTTCATATGAAACCATATGACCCAAATACTCAACCTCAAGATCTCCAAAATTACATTTGGAAGGTTTGGCATACAACTGATGTTATTCCATTATGGAGAGTACATGTTTCACATGTTGTAAATGGCCTTCCCAATTTTTAATATAAATGAGGATATCATCAAAAAATACTAGAACAAATTTCCTCAAAATGGCCTAAAAATAGTATTCATAAAACTCTAAAAGGTATATGGTGCATTTGTTAGACTAAAAGTCATAACCATAAACTCATAATGGCCCTCATGAGTTATGACATTTATTTTTGGTATGTCTTCATCACGGATATAGATTTGATGATACCCATAATTTAGATCTAACTTGGTAAAATAAAGAGCACCAATCAATTCATCTAGAAAATCATCAATGATAGGAATAGGAAACTTATCTTTGATAGTGTACTTGTTGATCTCTTTATAGTCAAGGCACATCCTCCAAGTGTCATCTTTCTTTCTCACCATGACAACTCATGAAGAATATTCACTTTGGTTGTGGAGAGTGATTCCTATATCCAACATATCCTATACCATCTTTTCAATTTCGTTTTTTTAGGTGTAGGGATACTTGTATGACCTGATGTTAGGTGGTATACTACTAGGAATAAGTTTGATGGCATGATTATACATGTAGCTATGTGGAAGTCCTTTTGGTATGTTACCAAAAAAAATATAATGAGCATAAATCACTTGTATATTAGGAGGTGTAGATGGCTGAGTTGGTTGGAATTTAATGGAAAACAAGTGAGCCACAAATCCTTCAGCACACTTTCAAAAAAAATTGGTCATTTGATGGGAGATAACAATTTGTGGATATTTATCCCTTAATCCCCTTATCTTAAATTTATTTCCTTTAGAATGAAATCACATGAATAATTCTTGGAAATTCATCTTTATAGTGCCCAAAATGGTGAGCCATTGTACTCCTAGAACAATGTTGGTTTCACCCATGGGAATAGAAAACATAAGAGAATCTAACAGGTAGTCTCCCATGGATAGCTTAATACTATGGCATTTTCCTAAATCAATTATATTACCACCATCTATAATTATGACTTGAAATTTTAGAGTGTAATAAATTAAATAGTTTAAATGAGTAACTGACTTATTATTGATGAAGTTGTGTGTACTCTAAAAATCAATCAAAATAGTGACCTTTTGTTTCTTAAGGAAACCCACCACCTTAAGAGTTTGGGGAGTATTAATACCTAAAAGGGCATGATAGGAAATAGTAGGCTAAGAGTCTTTAGATTCCTCCTTAGGTCCTTTTACATCCTCACCAATTTCCTCTTCATCATACCCATCCTCACTGGCACCTTTGATGTAAAACAACTTCTTTTCAACATAGTGATGTCCTTTTCTCCATTTGTTATCACACTCATAACACAACCCTTTGGCTCAATTTTCCTTAATTTTTTGAGGTGTCAATCTAGTGGGCTAAGGAAATGATGGTGCTGAAAAGGAGTGATCATGACTAGTAGTGAAATTTTTCCATTTGACCATCTCTTTTTCTTCTACCATGCATGCCCTTTAGATAGCTTCTAATAAAGATGATGGATTGAACATATAAACCTCTAATTTGATGTTATCTTTGAGTCCACCCAAAAAACTATCAGTCAAGTTTGCCTCAATGATGTCTTCCACCCATAAGGATAGATTATACAATTGATGAATATAGTCCTACATAGTTCCTATTTGACATAGTTTGGCCAACTAGCTAAAATAGTTCTCAGAGACATTATTCTAATAATGAGCTAACAACTCATTAGTGAAAATATACCATGTAACAGTAGCACCATTCTTTTTCTTTTGAGCACACAACTAGTGATACCAAATGAACTACTTAGGTTTCAAATAAAGAGACACCATTATCACCTTTTGAGAACTAGGAGGTTGGTATAGATAAAATAAATTCATAATTTGGGTAATCAAAGTGAGAGTATACTTACCATAAAAATTATACTTGTACACTTTTGGCAACATTATTTTCACACCAAGATTGGAGTTATTAGTGTTGAGAAGAGGACCTGAATGATGAGGTGGAGGGTTGTTTGTCTATAACTAAGATGCAATGGTAGCCAATTATGTAGTGATTTGATGCAATTGAGTGTGTACCCCATTTATCTCTTCATGTGTCCTTGAAACATCAATTTAAACTATATCAAAGTCATCTTACCACACCAAACCCTTTATGTCAGCCTAAAGTTGAGAAATCATCAAATCTAAATTTATAGATTCCATGTCATCCCTAGGAGTTTTAGGAGTTTATTTCCCACATTTCTTTGCTAATTAGTATGACCCACCAAGCAAAATCCCTAGGAAGGTTTTTTGCCATGAAAAAATTGTATCAGGAGATGGTACCATTGTGATCACCTTGCCAAGATAAATCTAATGATTACTTTTTCATACTAGGGTGAAAAATTTTGGCATAAAATAGTGTATTGGTAAAATATACCATTGCAATCATCTCACTAAGACAAATCCAATGACTACAAATATGCAAAGGAAACTTTTTTCTAAACTCTTTTTTAAATATTTTTTTCAAAAACATGTTTCAAATAATATTGTGTAGACAAAAAAATTAATTTTTCTTGGATTGCATATTCTATTTTTTCTCTCCTTCTACTTGTAAAATTCATTCCTCACCAAATCCAAAAAATGTCATAGGAAACTTACCCAAATCGAAGCTTTGACACCACTTGTAATGAAATTACTTAGATTTTGTATAGAATAATTATATATCACATAGAAAATCAAAGATAAGAGATCGTACAACAATAATTGATAGCAATGCAGAATACTAGATAATGTAGTAGAGCCACTTCAAGGGGGAAACCTCCACAACAATGCAATAATAGTAGAATACTTAATATGACTTTTAAAGACTAACCACTACCTCATTTATATAGTCTACTTAGCCATGGTTATTCCATAGGCTAACCTAACTAAGAACATAGAGAAATGTAACAAGAATATAAAAGAAGTATGTAAGCCACAAGTCAGACACACATATCCCTAGACATGCCAAAGGTTAAGGGTGTAGAAGTCATGCTAGTTAGGTATTGTTTAATTCACTCTTGGTCTTACTCTGAGTATGGAGGCATGTTGACCAAATAGTAGGCCGAGGGTCTTAGATTTTTCCCCCCATTTAAGTGTTGTAAGGTGTATAAGGATCCATCTTACAAACAACATCATCTCCATAAGGGTTATAAACAAAGTCTTCTTTAGTGAGAACATTATTATACCCAAGATTGTACATGACTCCACTATGAGTACAATGAGACATGTTCAAATCTATGGTGGATGTTTCATGATAAAAGGGATTAGAGTTTTAGAAACTTTAAAAAATAATGTATAAAAAGACAAATAGTTTGAGTTTGATCTAACTTTGACAAAGCATGGAGATGTATCTCCTAAAAGGGTTTAAGCTAAAACTTGGTATAAAATAGTCTAACATCAAATGTCTAATGTTAAATGTCTCACATAAAAAGGTCAATTGGATGAACTAAAATTAGTGTTAAACTCTAGGTTCAAAGTGTTCCAAATGGGTCTAATCTAGGAAAATAAAGGTTGCTAGGTCTTTTGTCTAAACATGGCATCAAAAGCTAGCCTCAAACAAGCATGTGCTAGGATTTTTTTCAAAATAAGCATAAAATCTAGACCTAAAAAAAGGTGAAATAAGTAATCTAAAATTTTTGAAACACTTTGGCATAGATTAGGCACTTCAATTTAGACATGAACTTGCTCAATTTGATATAAGGTAAGAAACAAAAGGCGCTTGGATATAGATTTTTTTCTCCCAAATAAAGGCACAAATAATAGTTTTTTCAAATTGGGTAAGAATTGACCTAAGTTACATAACCCAAAAAATAAAGATCATTGTCTAAGCCCAATTTACACAAGGCATAAAAATAAATCAATCAATTTTTAGGTTTTAACTTGTCAAGGTTAATTAAAAAATCAACTTAGGAAAACTAGGATTCTTTGATCAATAAGATAGACAAAAGTGAATGGAATAATGGTACTAGATAAATACTCAAAGGTACATGTAGATTGGTTTTGAATTACAAATTTAGATGTAAGGTAAGGGACAAGTTTATGAAATGATTCAAGTAGCATAACAACATTACCACACTCTAAAGATATGATCGATGGTTTGTTTCAAGACTCCAAGGCATAAAAATTGAAATGGATTGGACAACGTAATGTTACCCTTTCCAATCAAGTGACACACACAATGTTTTTGAAAAAAAACTCAAGGAAAAGGTATGGTGTCAAATGGATGACATAATTCCTTCTCAAATAATGGATTGATATAGACACAAAACTCTTTATGATGTGTCACAAATAAACAAATGTTTTTAGACTTAAAATACCAACTAAGTAAAGTAAAAAGACCAAATACAACTAAATATAACATCTAAAACCCTAAAACTAACAAGGTTGCATCATATCACTAAATTCCATCTATTTATGTTCTCTTAGAAGGATTTTAAGTGTTAATCTAAAAATAAAAGTACATGAATTAGTATGGTTTTTACACCCCCTTATCCTAAGAGATTATATGTTAACATGGAACTTCAGGGTACTAGTCCTGCATCAACAATATGTTTGTGGCAAGTGGGGTTCTCAAACTTAAATTTTTGATTGTCTAGATGGTCCCAGGTGTGATTAACACTAGAGATGCCTCACGTAAATTGAGTTCATATTAGTTAACTTACTATGCAAGGGTATATTTCTTTACGTAGTGATTCCATCCAGGAACTTATAAGTGGAATCCCCTAGTTAACTAGACCTAACTCAATTTTTTGTTATGATTGGAGAGGTTAGTCATTAAACCCTATGTCAATAAAAATATACATTCCCTAATTTATATACCTCACAATGGAGTAGGTTTGAAATAATGTTGGGAGATGAACCCCTAGGTCAAAGCTTTGTTAAATAACTTGTGAGGAGGTTATGAACTCCCACTCACAATCCAAGTTGCATAAAATAAATGACCAAGTGAAAAGACTTTAGAGGTTGTGTTTAGATCACCCAATACATATGAGTTTTTGGGAGAGCCTTAGTAATTTTATTTTCATGCATTAGACAAAGCCACAAATTACAAGGAGGAAGTAATTTTGGTCACCCAAGTTCCCTAAAGGGGATGGGTAGAGAGCATACATGCATCCTTCATTTTCAAAAAACACACAAGTATAAAATGATTTAGCATAAAACAAACAATTCCAAAAAAAAATTGTAATTTTAAGTGAATGTTTATTTTATACACCAAATTGAGATGTTTGTGAAGTTTTTGTCCCCTTGTCCTTAGTTCCAAACTTATAAAAATTTCATAAAACAATCTAAGTATAAACCATCTAAATTCATTTTAAGTACCAAATGGAAGTTTTCAAGATTTCAACATGTTTAAATTTGGCAACTTTCCATGTGTGACCTACAATTTTTAGAGGTTTTCCTCTTGATTTGAAGAACATTTTCAAGTTATAAAACAATATTTGAAATACAAGCTCTTGAGTTTCTCTGATATTTTTACATAAAGACTGACATCGATCAATAGTGATTGATGTCAATTAGAAGGCAAATGATGTTGATCAATTTCATAGAGAATTGATATAAATTAAAACAAACTGATACTAGTTGAATAGAACTGATATTGGTTATTTGTAAACCTAAAGGCAAAATAAAATGATTTGAAAAAAATTTGTTAGCCCAAATGATTATAAAAAATCTATAAACTCTATAATAAAATAATTAGGTAGAGAGTATGCAAGTTAATAAAACCAAAAAAATCAACCTGCTACTTCAAGGAAACATAAAAATTTAATTTGTCTACTCTGCCCTACATAGGGAACCAATGATAGTTAAACAAAACCAATTTTATATAGACAAAACCAATTTTGATTAGATAGAACCAATATTGGTCTTTGTGTAAATATGTGTAATAGTAAAAATAGAATATGGAAAATCAAAGCAAAAACTAAAAAATTTAAGATGATCAAGCATTCATTGAAAAAAATAAGAACTATACTTTGGTCTTCTTGGTATGTGATATGCTTCAAGTCCCACTAGGTGTGTCATTTGTGATCATAGGAATTTGACACAGAGAAGAGGTTAGTCTTGTGTTAGTCCACAAAATAATGAAATGAACATGTTAACATGCTAACATCTCTAGCCTAGATCATAGGGGAATCTTAGTGAACAAAACTAAATGAAAAGTACAATTAAAATGCAAAAGACACATAATTTCTTATCTTCCTTGAGAGTTCTAAATGTTTTTTTGAATGGCTTGCTAGGTTTGTGTTTCAATGAGTCTCTAGAAAAGGACTTTATGTATCTCCCTCTCTCCTTATAACCATTATGTATTATGTTGGATTGATGTGGCTTGGATCAATGTTTTGTCATTATAACATTATTGATATGAATCTCATACAACAAAACCTAAATTATAACTCTAAAATATTCAAGCTTGTAAATTCAATGGGCAATAACTTGTATTTATAGAAAATGAATCTAACCCCAACCCAAGGTGTTTCAAGGTTGAGTTGAAGCTTGGAATGGGTTTAAATCTAACCTAAGTGAGTCAACATAAAAATAATATATTTAAAAGGTGTCAATTACTCATTATCTTCAATGAATAGGCATGGATCTCCAAAATGAGATGTTTTGAGATATTTTCCAAAAGGCTTGACAACTTGCAAAGGTAATCATGAAAAGCTAGGATATTGTATATTTCTGAATTTCCTTTTTTATTTATTCATTAATTCCACATGGATAATTTAATTAGGATATTAATTTGTTTTATCTTATTAATTAATTTTGATTATCCATTTATCTCTTTCAATATTTAATTTAAGTTCATGTGCCCTACTTAATATGTCCATAGGCCAAATTGACTATAGTGATGTCGTAGGATGATTAGGGACGAATCTATGAGAGGTTATGATTGCATATAATGGAATACCCAAATTAGGGTTGTCTTAATGTGATTTTGAGCTTTGATGAATGATGCACAAGAAAATTTAGGATGTTCAGTGATTCTTAGGCTTAATTCGTAATGGTTGGTAAAAATCAGTCTGAAGTCTGGTCAAAGGCCAGTGATGCTAGTTTTAGGTGTCTACACTTACTAAACTCATAAGACTCAAATTTTTAGTCTCAAGCATCACTCAAAACCCTCAAATAAAAATTCATACTAGCTTCACTTACACTTTCACCAGCACTTAGGTGGGGAAAACTACATCAAACTTGATCCATCCTCAGAGTATTGGTATGTAGGCAACTCTCATCATAACAGGGTGTTAAGGATGTCTATCCTATCCAACTAACACCACATGTTTATTACTTATTCCAATTAAAATTCTCTAATCACATGGAGGTATAGTTTTTATATACAAAATCAATCACAATAGGTCATAGATAGTGAATCAAGGTTTGTCTACATATGAACAAGCCTGGTAAACTCAAACACAGGTACTCCCAGAAGCTCATAATAGTTCCTAGATTGAGGACGCTAACACCATAAGTGGACACTAGTTTCACATCATCTATATCTAGGGTATGGTGTTATTATTTAGGAGGTTTTTTGACACCTATATCTTATTTATGATACTTATACTAGTTCTTGTACCAATTTTTATCCTTTAGATCCTTCATCACAATCAGTTTCTAGCTAAGTATTCATTTGTCTCCTTCATTTTTATTATTATAAATATCAATTTAGCTCATTTATTTCACAAGTAGGTGGTTGTATTTATTGCATATTGTATTCCCTAATTTACTATACTCATGCCCTTTAACAACCTAGGGCTTACACTCCATAAACCCTAAAAAGTTAATTCAACCTACAACTATTAAAATATGTGATATCTATAATTAGATTATCAAATATATAATTTAGGGTTTTAATTCAATATTTTCTCCTTTATCAAGTATTCTTTTATATTTTGGAATAAAAGGAATTAATTAAATGGAAATAAGGGTACTTATATTTTTAAAAAGGTTCTTCGATAATCGACGGTTACTATAACAACATTAAAATCTTCTAGATAGGATAGAACTTAAAACTCTAATCATTTTTTTCCCTTAAAAATATGTCTATTGAGTTTTTCTGAATAATTTATAACATATTCCATAGGTTTTAAAAACATATGTATATTATTTATGATGTTCCATAATTCATTAAAAAAGATTTGAATTATTCTTAACAATAATATGTCCCAATTCTATTGATTGAAAAATTAACTAATTACTATACATTAAAACATTATCTGGGTGATCTTTTGCTAAAGTGTGAACAAGATAAAGTCATGTATGGGTCATATGGGACACTAGTGCAAAACATTATCCCACACATACATTTCAAACATCATACTATATTTTTACTTTGGAGATCATTTGAGACCAAGCTATGTTATGATAGGTAGGTTCTAAAATCCTAGAGATTGAGTAGTGAACATTGAGATGTGAATATTAAGTGATGGGAGAATATTAGTTAGTCTCACTATGAATCAATAGATTATTAAGTTTGAATGAAATAAGGGGGAGTTCTTAAATCAATATGTCATACCCATTTTTTATTCAAAAATATAATAGACATGACACACAAATTTAACCAACCACCAATTGATAGACACCAAAATCCATTCTAATCCTGAAATGTAATATTTTAACTATCATAATGCATTAACTAGACACAAACTAAAATTATAAAGGCCATATTCCTGGTTCATTCAGCCACCACTCTAAATTTTCTTCAAGAGATTGTGCCAAATGATATGGTTTTGAAGACATTGAAATGATTGTCAAATTCAACCTCAACCACTATTGTAGTAGTTAGGTTCCATGTGGTTGATTTGATGGGTTTTATAGCCATGCCATCCTCCTTATAATATCCTAGGGCCACCCTATCCACCTATCACTTCCTATGTGACTCTAAAAACCTCTACATGGTGATAAATCACTAGCTCACTACCTTGACACTATAAGACTATCATGAATTCTTTGGGGATGTATAATTACATAATTATGCCATGCAACAACATTCCACTAGACTTTAAGCTTCATGCCTAATATAGACATCTATGGAAATGCAAAGTAGTAGGATTCTACCATGTAATAAAATCCCACTTGCCCATAGGCTTTGCTCTTAATATGGACATCTCTAAAACTATGAAGCAGCAAGATTATGCCATGTGGCAACATCTCTCTCTATCACTACCCTGTAGGCTTTATGCCTAGTATGCTGAAATCTAGAATAGCAAGTCACTAATATGATGCCACATGGTAACATCCCATAAAGCCACTTACTTCGAGGCTTTGTAAGCTATATGAACATATTTTTGATAACAAGTCACCATAATGATGTCATGTGGCAACATCCCATGAGCCTACTTGCCTAGTGTATTACACATTGTATGGTCCTCCCTAGGATCATGGGTCATCAAGATGATGCCACATTATAACATCCCATTACCCTACTAGTTTTGAGGAATCATTCCCTATACAATCCTCCCTATGATTATGGGTTACGAAAATTATACCATGTGGTAACATCCTACTAGGCAAACATCAATCATAATGTAGACCAAGCTGACATCACTCACAGTTTAGTGGGATGATGACATATGTCTTCCTCCAAACCAATCATAAAAAGTTATAAAAATTACTAAGGCAAAAGTTCATGAAAAGACCCAACTAAGAGGAATCTAAGGAAAAATCCAAGTAGATGAATTTAGCTAATGAATATAACCTAGCTAAGTTAAAGGCTTAATTTTGACTAAGTAAAATCGTACAAACCTATCAAAAAATCAACCAAGGAAAATAAATGTTGACTAAGTCATTCATTTATGTAAAATAATTTGACCAAGCTAGATTCTAATGTTTAAAGCAAAGTGCAAAAACACTAAGGCTAAAATTTGAAGCTAGAAAAATTGACAAGTAATAAAATGAATAGTGTTAAGGTATAAATAAACCTTTGACACCAAAACAATATTCTTATTGGTTTAGTCGATCACCAAAAAAACACAAGGCAAGCTCAATCTAAAATCTAACTGGTCAGTTCAATAGAAAATAAAAATTTGGGGATTAATAAAGAGACCTAATATATTAAACTGAGCTAAAAGAGTGACCAAATTTTAAATTAAGATTATAGTCATAAAGTTAAGAAAAGGTCTTAAAATATTCCTCTAACATTGATTAAATTCTTTTAAGGATTTCTATAATTAACCCACCTAGTTAACTTGCATTATTAAAATCTTAGCCCAAGAGCCATGCTTTGATAAAATTATCCTTTTTATACAAGAGGTTCTTGATATAGGAAAAGTCTAAAGCAGAAAGCTTATCCAATGCTTTAATAATAACTCTTCCATAAGACATGTTTTTACCAGGGTAACATTCATACTTGGATTTGCAGTCTTACTATATTTCTTATTCTAATAACATTCCTCCATTTTTTAATAAGGTTTCTTCATGGAAATCCTAATATTTGTAAAAGATTTTATATTTCTTAGATTGGACCTTAGAAAAGTTTAGCCTATTAGATCCAAACTAGTTGAGCATAATCCATATTATCAATGGGTTGTCTTAACCTGATTCATAAAATTAACATACCTTATATCTTAATCTTCCAAAGCATAGACAACATAAAACACAAGCCTTTGTATAATATTGACACTTCATATATATAGCTCATTTATAAAAAATGCCAAACAAGCAAATCAAGGTGAAGAATGAGTTGAACACAAGAATTTAAAATGAATAACTTAAATATGTTTATATATTAAGGCCATCTACTAGGCCAATCTCAGTCATAAATATACAAGCCTCCACAAGGATCCAACATAATGTGGTCTATTAATCCTATATATTAAGAAAACTATAAAATAGTTTTCTATAGTAATAACTATTACATTAAGTTGGTAAACTTAATAATAATAGTGGCTCATACTTGGCCAATTATTAATCATTAAAAAATAAATACAAATATTTCAACTGAGAAAATTAATCCTTGGCTTCTAGCCAGTTATAAAAATTAACAAAGCATAAGTAGTCAATAGCTAAATATAATTTCATCTTAGTTTCAAGTGCAATTTTGGTCAATAGAAGGTGGGCTCAACTCCCAACCTTTTTTCATCATCAATCAACTAATCTAAGCACCCCTAGGTAGGAATCTAAACTCCAAGGATGTTTACATCATGGTGCAAGGTAAGTAAAGGCAATCAGTTGTCAAGATGTCTTGGGGTCAAAGAGATATCTACTCACAAAGTGATAATCTAATAATCTCTTAGTCAATTTGTTACCAACCTCAAATCTATTTTCAGCAAGCAAAATACACAAAAGAGAAAACATAAGGATCATAAGGATAGGACCCATTAGGCATATAACCCTTAAGATATATTCTATAAGTAGTCATGAAAGGGATTAGGAAACCTACCATCATTTCCAACATGAGATACCTAAGCCTTCTTACATCATGAAGAATGAAACATCTCAAGACATCACATGTTTTACATAATAAAACCACAATATCCAATTAATTAGAGATACAATAGTTATAACTATCATGGAGGAATATCTCAACTCTAAGATCACATACAAAGGTTAATAAAACTATGGGATACTCAAGCACAACCATATGAAAATAATGAAGAGAAGAAGTAAGCCAATTTCCTTACTCATCTCAAACACAATAATTCAATCAAGAATCACAAAAAATTCATTTATTCAAATAGAAATACATTCAAATCAATAGGATACCTACCAAATAATCTACGCCCTTTCATGGATATTTTTTTCATGTTTCTACCAGTCGAGTCTCTCCCTCTCCAAGTTCTCTTCTTGTTTCCCTTTTATTCTTCCTTTTTATTCCAAAGGTGGCCAAAATTCTAAAAGTCCTAAACTCTTTTGTTAAAGATTTTCCCTCTTCAAATAGGCATTCTCTCCCTCTTACAACCTAATCAATGTGACAAGTATCCATTATTCCCTTGGATCGACCAACCACTTATGATAACTAGCCTATGCCTTCTTAATGGGAGATCTCTTTACTAGTCCATAATGGTGCATGGTTGCTCAAACAAAGTCTTATGGTTGATTTTAATATCAAACCAATGATTCCCATTAGTTTAAGGTAGTGTCTAATTAATGGATAATCCTACAAGTTACCACTAGATAATGTATATGTTCATCTACTTCATCATAAGCATTAAATATGACTAGCATGAAGGTAGTTAGACTAGCCAAATAGAGATTATCTACAAGACACACCAAGACTAAAAAAAAGTGTCAAATGGCATACAAGGAATTCAATTAGGATCAAGAAAGGTTCAAGACACAATATTTGGGTCAGAGGTAGGATCACACATGATGCAATAATGTCTGGCATAGTCCTTGTTCTTTCATTAGCAATGACATATTCCTTCACACTTATTACACCCATGAAATATGTTATCCTAATACTTGAAGATTTCAATTATATCATGCTATACCATTTACTTAAACCAGAATAATTAGCTTAAAAATTTATTTAAAAGGTCATGAAGTGATATTTTTATAACACCTTCATGCATATATAATTTCATTTGTAGCTTAAGGTAATAATTTAAGCATTACTAAACCAACATTTAAAAGGTGCATAATCCTCTTAACTTTGCATTAAATACCATAAAATGAGTATAAATGTTAGTTTATCATAGTCACATTGCTTTCTCCTAAGGTTCTTATATTAACCCCCTTAAAAGGGCATCATCCTCAATGTTGGACTACTTTATTCATCAAACAAGGTTTTGAGATCTATGGGACTACTAGAACACCATTCTAAATTATTTATGTGCCTTCCTAGGTAGGCAAATAATATGAGTTGTTTGTTTCATCCCTTAAAAACATCCTTAGATGTGGAGATCAACTACTACATGGAATCTATATACACATAATATTTTCAAACCTTTTATCAAATACTAACACTTTGTATCTTGCAGGAACCTATCAAATCTCAATCTCTTTGAGTGTACTCCTTAAGGGATGCACCAAGAAAGGGGTAGGTATAACATTAGTGCTTCATAATATTTTCATCCATTTTACCACTTGTCATCTACACAATTTCCTCCTAAAACTATTTACCCTAAGATCATTCTTCTCTATTATACCCATTCCAGTCATTTGTCATGCTTTACCCTCCATGTTCTTGCCTTGACCCCCTTTCACTAGTTGACTATACTAGGTTGATTGGGTCAACCTTTTATATTTCTTAGCCTTTGATTACTATATAAGGTTTATTGGGTTAACCCTATACTATTTGGGGATATTTTTCACTTGGAGTTTTGTTAGCCCTTCGGTTGACCTAGTTTAGGACCTAGTGAATTATCTCCCAAAAACATACAAGGTTGACTAGGTCAACCCTATACAATTGACATATTCAAAAGTATTTATGGAAATATCCACCTATATTTACAATTTCATTTCCAACCATTTGATAATAGAGAAGCAAATAAGAATAAGTGTGAATGAACATCTTCTTATTGACCATTCTACTTGAGGAATAAAGCTTAGGGTTCCATAATTTATTTGGAGATATAGATCTTGTCTTATGGATAAGTATTTTAGATGCATAGATAGGTTATGTATCCTATATCTTATTTGTCTTTTTTATCCTTACATACCACAACAATATCTTTCAAAGCACCTTGGCCAAGGGAGAGATTGCGGCTTAGTGGATTTGTCTTCAAAGGTAAGTTTTCCTAACTTTAGTTCTCCTTTGTAAGAATAGATATATAATGCAGTTGTGCTTATTTTCCATGTGTTATAATTCCATATACATTGACATGATTATGTGTATTCTATACATGTTCAGTTTAATTTATTCTTTTTCTAAACCCCACTTTATGCCACAAGTTTTGGTGTGCACTAGATTAGATTTACTTGTTATTAGATATAGAGTGAACATTAAACCTAGGAATATTTTAGGGTTGTTTCATGATTGTGTTAAGTTGTATGCTCTGTAACCCTTCCTATCATGGTGTATTGTGACAATTTATCCCCTAATCAGATCTAGTGGGTCCCCATATTGGTCATTCTCCTATTTAAAAGATGTATTCCTAATTGGAAATGTAGGTATGCTCTATCTTCTCTGAGCCAAGATTGATTTATAGACATGATGCATTTTTTATTACATAAATTTTGGTGAACCCAACATGAACTAAATCTTTCAGGATTTGCTCACCTTATTTCATTCATTTTCATAATTATTTTTATCATATAATTTCCATACTCGGTCTACATCAACCCATCTCTAACTTTTATGTGTAGGTTTTGAGGTATAGGCTACTGGATCAACCATGTCAGCCCAATATAAGTTTTCAAACTTTCAAACATATAATCTAGATTAGTAGTTCAACCCAATTAACCTTGTACATTTTTAGGCACTCAGTAGGAGGTTTTTATAAAGCATGATCGACCCAATCGACCCAGTTAGCAAAATTTTCAAGCATATATCAAGGTTCTTGAATGAAAATCTCCATTCTCTTCATCTATAATCCACCAAGGTTAATTTATATCTCTTTTTCACTTTATTTACAATCTTTCCTTTTATAGTTTTCAATCTTCAAAATTTCCCCTGTACAATCAATTAAATCAACCCAATTATGTGTTATGTGTGTTGTCTGGATAACTAGGTTGACTTTGATGACCCTCTTCATTTTTATTACTTGCTTTCATAGTATAGGATTGACCTTGTTGACCCTATTCTATATTATGTGCATATAATGTTGACTATATCAACACTTTACCTTGTTTCAAAGTTGAAATTAACCTTATATACTAGTAATTATTTCACACTTTCATTGCTTATTGCTTGCATACTTAGAATAGATCACATATCTTAATTAGGTCATTTTCAATTAATAATTTAGTTTCACTATTTTCTATTTTATGCACATAAAACGAAATCACAAAATATAAACAAGTATTTTAACATTTGTCTACCCAAGGCCAACCTACTTGAATTTCATCACCAAGGGGGAAGATGACTTGATATTATAGTCAAGTATAAAGTATGGTTAATGGTATATTTTGGCTAAGCACTCGATACCCATATCATTACAGTATGTGAAGTGAGGGGGTAGGCCCCAATACCAATCATATATCATTACCACTATAGATCCCTTTCAACCCAAACTACCTGAAACCATTCTTAGATTGTTATCTAATTCCTTGCTTATATCCAACTTCCCATTACATTTAAAAACATATCATAATAATCTAATAAATACTCAAGTTGACCAATTAGTTAACTATTTACTTTACAATTTGATTGCTTGATATTTTCTCAATTGTATTTTGTATTGAAAAAAATTGCATTAGCCAGTGTTGGTGCAAGGTTTTGTGCAGTGTGTTTTAATTAGATTGGCCAACATTAATCCAATTGACTATTTGTTTCCCTTCAGTTCTTTCTTTTCAAATTACTTGTAAAATTTATCTTATCTCAGTTCACAATTTGTTATAGGCTTCTTAATTTTCCCTATTTGTTTTACTAGATCAACCCAGTCAACCCTAGCCTTTTTTTACCATGCTAGATTGACCTAATCGACCCTATATTATTTGTAGACCCTATTTTTGTGTTAGGTCAACCTAGTCAACCCTATACTATTTTTGTCATTTCTTGTTTCCTTACTTTCTCATCTATATTTCTTTCCCTTCATCATGGAGTTTTTTCTTGATGATAATATTGAGTTACAATCAATAAACATGATGAATTTTACCAACCCTCTTAGGGTCTCCCATAAACAGAGTAGGTATCCTATTTTAGATGCTAGTAATGTTCATATTTCCACTCACACAATTAACTATGGAATACCTCCTAATACCTCTTCATAGAGTAATACTATTTTCTCATTAGAAGACCAAATTGGATTAGAGTATACTCCCAAATCACTCTTTTTTATCTTTGAATTTCCCCAACATAGAGGAAAAGATCCTTCTACCATTTACAATATTATGATTAGTGGTCAATCCAAAGAGTCTCAATCACCTACTCCTACATTCTCAATTGGATTTGTGGGTACCACTTTCTTTGACTATCAGCCTCTTCCTTTGATTATGACCCCTTCTCATATCATGACCTCTTCTTCTCTAGCTTATTATATCTCCATGCTTAGTATATCTACTAACATGGTAGGTTCTACATCTAGTGGGCCTCTCATAAGATCCACTATCCTTAATCCTTACACTAGTGCATCATTTTCTACCCAAAGTAATCATGTTTCTAGTGATTATTATTCTCAACCATTCACTAGTCCATCTTTTGCCACACAAGCAAATTTTGCCAGTAGGGCCTTACATTCTCATAATTCCTCTCAAGCTTCTTTCAACACCAATAGTGGTACCCAAGCCACAAACACCAACTCTAATTCTTCTAATAATGATAATCACACACATAAAATATTATTATAAACACTTAATCAAATGAATACATTTAAATCTCATAACATAAATCAAATGATGAGAATGCAAAAACACCTTTTTCATCTTCAATCTCATTCTCAACCAATGTCTTGGGGCATACATAACCATAATGTTCCCCATCCTCCTCTTCAAGATTTTTAAGGCAATCTCATTCCTCAACCTCTTTTGATCAACAAAACCATTAAGCATCTCCAAAATGAACCTCTCACTACTCAAATTAATAACATTGATATAGGAGGTACCACACCTACATGTTCTTATAATGGATCAACCGATCCTCCCCTTCATATTAAAACATTTATAAATCTTTATAATGATTGGGTCAAACTGAACACCTTTTCCACTACCAAATTGTTAGCCAAAACTCTCATAGGTGATGCCTTAGATTGGTACAACCAACTCATAACTCATTCCATTACTAGTTTGGAGGGTTTAATGAATGCTTTAGTTTAAGAATTCCAAACTAGTGATCTTTCATAAAACACTTTGGCCCACTTCATAAATTGAAAATAACTTGAAAATGAAACTTCTCAAGCCTTTATTAAAATGTGGAAAACTTTGTCAAACAAATGTGAACATAACATGGCTGATGATAATCTTTTCCATCTTTTTACCAATGCCCTTCTTCCTAAACTCTAATATTAGGTCCACACTCTCTCTCCACGTACATTAAAGGAGGCTATTGACCAAGATAAATGACAATATTTTCTTATGCATAAATTCAATCCACACCAAACTTTTG
This sequence comes from Torreya grandis, assembly GCA_037957365.1. Taxonomy (NCBI): domain Eukaryota; kingdom Viridiplantae; phylum Streptophyta; class Pinopsida; order Cupressales; family Taxaceae; genus Torreya; species Torreya grandis. Next base: position 2,813,455 of record JARHVA010000631.1, on the reverse strand, counting down.
TGGGTCCTCAGCTCTTACTTAAGAATAAAAACTACAATATTACCAATGATACTGTTATAAATTCTTATGACACCATTCACAGTGTTCAAGATATCATTCCTACCCCTTCATCAAAACCATCTCTCCCTTCTCAATAATATATCAATCTTCACTTATCTTCACCAAAAACATTAATGTTCATAAACCTTTATCCTCAGCTGAATTGCTTAAGCATCTACCTAGGCCTCTTCCACGATAACTTAACCTTACCCATCCTATGAAATCCTGGTATAATCCTAACAAGTTTTGTTGTTTTCACACTAGTTGGGGTCATTCTTATGAGACCTGTAGACAACTTCATAATTTAGCTATATACTTTCTTCTTTGCCCTAATTTTGATCATGATGTTATCATTCAAAAGTATCAACAAGCTTATGAGATATCTTTTAAGGATTTTAAAACACATGATAAAACACAAGCCTTAAATTAAAAAAATTATTTTATTATTTTCAAGAATCTAGTGTTTAGATCCTAAAAAATAAAGGTCTGGAATAATAGGAAAAATCTAGCTTAGTAGGGAAAATATAGATTTTAATATGTAACTATGCAAGATAAATAGAAATAAACTTATCTAGTTTAGGATTGAAATGAAGGATTTTGAGGTTGAAAGTGGAGGAGCAAGATTGATAAATTGTCAAGAATATGAATCTGGCATATATTTTCTAATTAGATAGAAGCACCAAAAATAGGACACCCTAGTGTCTGGTGCTATAGTCATTCTCAGTGATATTGTCCTGAGGATCTAAGATTTCTAGGTTTTGTTCACTTGGTCAATATGAGCATGCATATCAAATTTTAGGGGATAAAAGTTATCATATCTCATTATATGTCTATTTAAATATTTAATACCTATATTCATCTACATACATGCAAACTAAAAATAATTTAAAAGTAAAAGGAAGAAAAATTGGGCTAGGGGAAGAATGATTACACAATCAAGAACCCCTATTATTCTGACTATTTCCTACATTAACCCTCAAGCTAGGGTCTCAGATCCAATGTAGTTATCCCTTAGGGAATATGCATAATCAACACACATGATAGATGCAAGAATGAATTTCCCCTTGGCCCTTCCTTGATCAAGCATGCAAGTCTATGTGTGATGCAGAGAAGTTGAGATATACTATTGACTAATTTTTATTATGTCTAATATGGAAAAGTAGTAAGTGCTAGATATAAAATTCCTTGCATAGTCCTTTATATAGGAGACTCATTATTTTGAATTTGGGAGTTTTATTCACATTTAACCAACATTGGAAAACTTAGGAACAAATAAAATAAATGGGTAAGACTCATCTAGTAGGAGAAAGTGACCATTGTAATAAAATTTGCACTTGGATAATAGTCCCAAAAACAAGACACCCTAGGTTTCAGCATTGTAGTCCTATTTGAGCATTGTTGTCCAGAGGGTCCAAGACCTGGGGGATGGAATAAGCCTAGAAAGAGTGACTCAAGATAGTAAGGGTTAAGTTTGAAAGGTTATGAATGATTTGGAATGGTCAAAGAGGTGTCTAGGGTATAAAACAAGACCAAAGTAAATCAAACAAAAAGACATGGTTAGATGTGAATAAGACTCATATTCTCCAGTCAGAGTCTCCTATGAAATAAATATGAAAATACATGATATGTGTGGTTGCTTAAATAATTTAATATGTATACATTTTCCCCCCTTTTAATATAGTGATCCAATGAAATGAATTACTAGAGTAAAATAAAGAAAGATGATGTGTACCTAAACTTATCTATATAGAGATAAGTATACTGAAAAGAAGGATCCAACTTCCTGATCAGGGAAGTGGATGGAGAATTGAATAGTGATTGGAGAAATAAGTAATCCCTATAATGAATTCCCCTATACTAAATCTTAATAGTATCTAGAGAAAAAAGAAATCCCTATAATAGATTCCCCTTGTACTAAAGTTGAATAGTGCCTAGAGAAAGAAGGAATCCCTGTAATAGATGCCCCCTATATTGAATATAAATAGTGCCTGGAGAAAGAAGGAATACCTATAATAGATGAACCCTATACTAAATCTAAATGAGAAATGATAAATGCTCAAAGGCCCAAAATCAATGTCTGCCCTCTATCCCACATAAACTCATGTAATCTGAAATGTGTGTATAGAATCTGTATGTTATGAAGAGAAATATTTGTCATGCCTCCACTTTAAATAATATGAACTAAAAATGAGAAGTGATTATAGGTCCAAAACTAATTCCTTCCCTCTATCCCACACAAACTCCTAGGTCTAAGTAATGTTATGGACCAACCACTACAGATGATCATATGATCCAACCTGGTGACAACCTGGGTATGCCTAGGTGTAATCTAAAAACTCTAGTAAATATGTAAGAATAAAATGTCCTAACTTGTCATTCTAACCTAATAATCTTGGATGTTGAATAACATGATCATCTGTGTTATGCCCCCAAATCTAGTATGTGAGTGATGCATCTGGATAGTCTAGAAATCTATATAACCACATGTGTCATGATCTATCATATTATGTCCCATGTGTAAAAGTGGAGATCAAAACAATGTGCTCTACACTATGCCTCTAATCTACTATATGGTAATGTAACTATGTCATGTTGTATAAAGTTATATGTATGAGACATGTAGTAATGTGCATGCCCCTAAATTTGGTATCTGAGTCTGAGTCTGTATCAAAGTCACTAAGTCCATATAATTTGAACCATTATATCTGAATAGTTTGTGTATCTATAAACTGATGATGTATCCCTCTAGATGTCTAAGTGATATTGAGTGACTCACATAACTAAATCATTGTATAATCTTGACTAATCTAAGCTGAATAATGTTGATAATCTGTATTTTAAAGGTGTAAAAATCAAAGTGTATTTACTTATAGGAGTGGATAGGGATATTAGGTAATTTGTAGAGATAGTAAGAATGATGCCCCCCTTTTAGGGAGAGGGATGAGATCTATGATAGAGGAGTTTGAGCCAAAAGTGATGACTAATGGCATATAAATAAGAATAAGGTTGGCATAGTTTGAATTGATTGAGAAGCTATATTTATTAGGCTAGGTTATTTGAATGAGTTTTTGATTGGTAGGTACCAATTTGCATGTCAAGGTACATAATAGGTATAGGGATGTATGTATGTTATATATGGCATAGTTATAGAGAAAAGCATGCATGATGTCGAAGGTATCATTTTCATGATTTTGTTAAACAAAATAGTTGGTAAAATAAAGCTACAGGGTTCTAGTTATGGGTAAAATGGTGTTTTGCTTTTGGATAAAAAAGTTGGTTAATATAGGAATTTTGATTGACTTTGGGTTCATTTGTGCATTGACTAGTTTGAAATATTAGAGCTTTGGAGTGAGAAAATGCCTAGTAAAAGAGCACCTTCTATGACCCATTTTGAGTAGTTGGTAGCCCAGATTCAGGTCAATAGAGAGATTAGCCTAGTGAGTAAGCTTAACACTTGATTTTTACCTATTTAGAAGCCTATTTTGGATATTTTTGATCTATTTTAAGTAGTCTAGGAAATTTTTTACTAGTTCAAATGTTCCTATCTTGTAGTCTATATTATTGTCCAAGATGTAGTGTTTTTGTCTAAGTTCTAGTGTTGTTGTCTAGTGTTAGTGTCTGTCTACAGTGCTATTATCTAATGTGGATAGTTTTTTCAATTTCTACATTATTCTTACTTTTTTACTTCTTAGTTATTTTTCTTAGCATGGTTGTCTAACCTATAGTATATTTTCTAGTGTTTTCAAGGTGAGGTACAAATGAGAGAGTTTTATGAAGGCCAGGTGATAGAGACACTAAGGATGTTATCATTATCTATTGATGAGTGTGTTATTATGGATAGGGTGGGGTTGGGTCATGTATGTGACTTGGGCATAGTGTAGTGGGATAAGTACTTGATTACCAACTTATATGAGAGGTGGAATGATGATACTTGTACATTTGGCTTCCTACTATAGAGATCACTATTAATCTAGAGGATGTATACTACATTTTGCATTTACCAATTAGTGGGTGATGGGTGACACTACAAGATGACATGAGTGTTGATGCCATTGATCATGCATCCTTGTGTTTTAATGGTGTACCTTTAGGTGTGCATCAAAGAGGTAGTGATAGCAATGTATTATTATTAGTTATTATGTAGTCAAGTGTTTCATGCCTATAGAAATGGTTAGTTGTATTGTTGGCTTCTTTTGTTATAATGGATGACAGTGGAGTGTCTATTGCTTATAAGATGCATAGGGTGGTTCATAACATTGAGATGTATGGTATTATGTTCTCGTGGGGTAAGACTATGCTTGCCCAATTATATAGAGATTTATATATATTTACATAGGAGGCATTCAATGGTAATGTGGGTGTAGACACTTTATTACATTATTGAGCTTATTAGCATAGTAGTTATGTGACTAATTGGATTATCGAGGGTGAGTTGGGCATATCCATAGCCATTTGGAGAGTGATGGATGAGTGATGTTGCTATCTGATCTCCTAGGATATATCACTATAGGAGGATGCTAAATAGATTGGTGGCTTGAGATATCATATGGAGGCCCTATAGAGGATTCCCTAAATGGCATGAGGATGGAGAGAAACTATGGTACATGAGGGTCAATTATTAGTTACATGATCATTTGGCTAGAGTATATTAGTGCTTTCAATATGAGTGTGTGACTAGGAAGTTTAGAGTTTGACAAGATGTTCCTCCTATAGCATGCATATGGTTGAGGAGTACATGGGCACCAAAAAGAGCAAGGGATCATGTGAGACCTACTAAGGTTGAATTGGCACCATTACTTTTGGATGTATGAGATGTAGTTATAGATATTCTTGATGTAGATGATGTGGGATGCACTAAGGCATATACTACATGGTGGGGTAGGCATCGGTGGGATCCATTATATCCTATAGATGGAGTGAATGTTCTTGCATATGAGGAGCTTGAGCTGATCTAGATGATGGGAGGTAATCAGTGATTATATTTAAATTGTACTTATGTTTGTGATTTATCTTGGATTTGAAAGTATATATCTAATGTAGTGTTTTACTTCTTATGTGTGCAAGTGGTGTGGGAGGTGCATAGGATGAGGCACCTATTGGGATGGGGAGGGGAGATGATGAGTTTTGGGAGACCATAACTGAGTTGACATTCTAAGAGCTCATGCAACATGTTCTTGATGATACGGTGGAGGAGGGTTGATATAGAAAACAATGGTTATAGCTAGTGTGTATGCTCATTTATTTGATAGGGTTATTATAGCTACAACTGCATATTCTAGGGTAGTATGAAGGAGATGAGCTTAGAGATAAGTTAGATAAGCATAGGATGCCTCCACCTATCTGTGGTATGGTGAGCATGAAGATTGTGGATGATTATATGGATCTTTAGTAGTGATATGTAGACTTCCATGAGGAGCATGGTCGATTATTAGAGTGGGATAGTCAGCATAAGAGGCATTTAAGAGATTGAGGAGGTACAGGGTTATCAAGTGATAAATAGGATTATGGGATTTGTATTGGAGGAGAGAGTGAGACTAAGAGTGAGATCATGATGCCCATTCATGATTGATTGTATTTGACATAGTGTATATGTATTTGAAAACCTTGATATATATAGATGTTGGTTTGACTTTGGTTTTACTCATATTCATGTTATGGATTATGGAAATGTTGGTATATTGATTATAAGTGGTTGATTTAGAAATAGTTGATCTGGTATTGATTTTGAATTTACATGTGCTTGGTAAAATAGTATATGGGATATGTGGTTTAATTATTTTTATATGTTTATAGGTATTGTTTAGGTTTTGATTTGTGATTATATGTAAGCAAAAAATTGTTAGTTTTTGTAATTTTTAAACTGTTTGGATAAACTAAGCTGGGTCTAACATTTGAAAATTATTTGGATAGTTGATTGGGTTTAATATTGGTAATGCTTATGGATAGGTTGAGTTGGTAAGATCTATATTTTTATAGGCTAGTGTTTGGATAGGATAGTTATTGGGAATTAGGAATGTTAGTTGTTATTAGGGGGATGTAAGATAGCATTATGTGTGTATTACTTCCTCAAGAGTGGCTCAAGAATACAAAGGCTGACCCTTTGGCTTCATTGTTTCCCTACTAAGTGAAGCTTACAAACAAAAACTAATATGACTATACATTGTATTATTCTATGTTTTATCATTATTTGAACCCTATCAGCCAACTAAACAAGTGCCCATACTACTCATGTTGTGTAGGAATGTGATTTGTATCTGATACTATCTACTATGTGCTAATTGTTTCTATGTGTGAAGATTCTACAAAATTTAACTTGATTGGTTGTGCAACTATAATTAGATGCTATGGAGGAGGCTCATCTATTTGCAATAATAGTGGATTGTTATATGAAATAACACCCTATGGCCTCTACTATGATGCATATGACTGACTAATAGATCGATATGGAATAATAAATGTGATTGGGGTTCATCTAATCTTAACTATAGTGGGTAGCTATGTGAGATACGACCCTAAAACTCTTCATGTAGTGAATATTTATCATGAGTGGTAATCTATTGTTGTGCATGTGACTCTGTTGGATATGTATATGGAACTACACTATGTATTACATGGTCTATGTTGTTATATGTAGGTTGTTTTTGTTGTATTGATTTCTAAACCTTCTAAATAGTTAGAATAGTAGATATCCTATGATATTTTACCCTAAAGCCTGTATTGCGCTCATGATGAGTAACTAATGATTCTTATAAAGTAATGTCCTGGGATGATTTAGTCATGGAGAAATGAGGTCTAGGGTTTCATAATGGAGGAGATCTCTATGCCTCTTGTGTGAATGTTATGATACCATTATCAACACATCTAGTAATACAATCTTTGAGTCCAAAAAAATCATTATCTTTGTGTCTATGGATATGATGATAGTTGCAAAAATGCTAATGTGGTTGTCTATGTAAGAGATGTGGATCTTTTCAGTGAATAAAAGGTAATGTGATTAACCTCCTATCTAGTAGTGCTGATAAAATGATAGATAGACTGCCCCACTTTGAATCAAATTGTAGTGGTGTTTTACTATTGTTCTCTATAGTACATATTATAGGTTGTGCTCTAAAAATTAGGTCTTTGTTCTTCACTGGTTTTTTTTCTAGTTATGGTCTCCTGTTTTGTTTAGGACATGGTGGATGTTGAGTGTTAAGAGCTATATCTAAAGATTTTATTATGAAATAAAGAGTGATCCAATCAACTGAATATGCCTCAATCAATCCCAATTTATTTTCTAAAGCTAGAACTATATAACACAAATGTATAAAACAAGACTTTGTCTAATATAATAGATGCTCAAGGAGAGGTTGGCAAAGTCCCTTGATAAAGATATGTTGAATCTCTAGATCTTCTAGTTTGTATATCAATCTTAACATGTGAGCCTTGAATCTTAAGATATACTCACTAATTATCTCTAAATAATTATGATGTAGTGTGGCAAGTTTCTCATATGTTACACAAGGGCCCGTGTTTATGATGTAATATCTGAGAAATGCCTCCTCTAAGTCATCATATGTGTGCAATGAACTAATAGGGAGTAAATGAAAGAACCAATTATATGCTTCCCCCATTAATGTCTACTAGAATAACTTGAGTAGAATCAACAAGCTTTCATGAGATGGTAGAGCTTCCAAACGCCCTGAAGGTGTATAAATGGATCTCTAGTTCCATCAAAATGAGGTAATGATGGTATCTAGAAATTTTTGGGTAATGAAGCTTTTATGAATGTCTTCATAACAAGGTTACCATGTAGATCATTAGCATCCATCCAAGACTTGTAAGCTTTATTTTCTAAGGTAAGGAGATGTACTTGGTATTGTAATTCACCAACTACATGCATCAAAGAGATGATCTTTTGGGATGGTACATTAGTATCTTGAAGTGGTTCATTTAGTCATTGAATTTGATTTTAAATTTTAGCCATGGGAATGCTACATTTAGTATTTGGATTATAAAGAGGGGGTGTGCTCACTTGAACCTTGGGAGTAATGGTAGCTTGGACCTTACTAGAGGGATGTGGGCTACCATTCTCTTTTGGTGAAGGTTAAGAACTGGGTTCTACCATAGTGAGGGGTGGCTTAGGGGATTCATTGGTATCTTTATGTTTTAGTGTGTCACATTATAATTGAGTATAATATGTACTATTAGAATTAACATGTGCATTATTTGAAATAGAATCATTCATAGAAGTAGAAACAACATTTGGAAGTGCATTATGTTTGAGAGGAAAAGTGAGAGAAGAGTTAGAAACATGAGATGAATATTTTTCTTCACTATGTGCATTATTATCATCATCATCATTATCATATATGTAATATTTTTCATAGTCACTCTCATTTTCATATTCATTGACATGCTCATTATCATATTCATTATGACTTCCATCATTTCTAAGGAGAGGTGTAATGGAAGGATTGATTTCTTTTTTACTATGCAATAAATTATATTTTTACATTGGAATATCATGTGTATCTATGTTATCCATGGATGAAAGACATGCATTATTTTCATGTGTAATATGAGAATTAAGAGAAGGAGATTTTTCATTTGAAAATTCTTTTGATAAAGTAGAGTTAAGAACATAAGATGTATCATTTTAACTATGCATTAGTAATTTGATTCTATTGCATTTATATTGTTGTAAGTTAAACATAGTAGTAACGAGAGAGAGAGAGAGAGAGAGAGAGAGAGAGAGAGAGAGATTTGGGTTACATGGAAGCAAATTATCACCTATTAGAGATTCATTTAGAAGTGCATGACTTATTTTTTTAATTTGTGCATTATGAATAGGAGAATGAGGTGAGAAGTATTTTTCTCATTTATCAAAAGTATTTTCTTTAGAAAAAGGGATGGAAGAGATAGGTTTGAGAGGAGAAGATGCATCTACTTTTTCTTCACTATCACTTTCATATGCATGATAATATTCTTCACCAAAATAATATTAATTACCTCCATTGTAAATAAAATCATTTTCCACATTTTTAGCTAATGTGCAATTTTTCAAATTTGTTCACTCATTATCATAATTATGCAAAAAATTATTAAATTTGTCTATGGGATGAGAAGGAAGTGCCTTAGTGGCCATTTTATTTCTTTCACCAAAAAAAAAAAAAATAAAATAATAACTACTAACATGTAAATTTTGAAAATACTTGTGACTACCAAAACAATTTCCAAAAATTTCTAAATTAATTTCTAAAAATTGTAAGGATGAATGGTTTGAAGGTGGAGGACCTAGTTTAGGAATCTAGGGTTTTAGGCTAGGATTTTAGAATTTTTGAAAATTATGGCTATAATTTAAATTCTAAAAATATTTTTGAATGGAATAATTGCACAAAAATTAATACAAAAATTAGAAATTTGAAATTGAATTTTTACATAAAATATGAAGGAAAAACCCTAATGTTACCTAGGTTTTTTAATTTGTTTGAAGTAAGTCGGGTTTACCAAATGTTTTATTATTTTTGGGAATCTAGAGTTTAGATCCTAAATAATAAAGGTTTGGAATAATAGGAAAATTTTATCTTAGTAGGGAAAAATATATATTTTAATAGGTAATTATATAAGAGAAATATAAATAAACTTATCTAGTTTAGGACTAAAATGAAGGATTCTAAGGTTGGAAGTGGAGGAGCAAGACTGAGACACTATCAAGAATCTGACTATGGCATCTATTTTTTAATTGGATAGGAGTGCCAAAAATAAGACACCCTAGTTTAATATTCTATAGTCCTTCCCAACACTATTATCTTAAGGATTTATGCTTTTTGGGTTTTGTTCACCTGGTCAATATGAGCCCGCATACCAAATTTTAGGGCCTAAAAGTCATCAGAGCTCATTATATGTCTATTTCAATATTAAATATCTATATTAATCTACACACATGAAAAAAACAAACACATCAAAATCAAAAGGGGAAAAAACAAGGCTAGGGGAAGAATTATTGCATAATTAAGAACCCTTGTTGTTATGATTATTGCCTACATTAACCCTCAAACTAGGGTCTCAGATTCGATGTAGTTCTCCCTTAAGGAACATGCATAATCAAAATGAATGATAGATTCAAGAATGAATTTTGACTAGGCCCTTCCTTGATCGAGCATGCAAGTCTATGTGTGATGCATATAAGCTGAGTTATACTATTGATTGATTTTTATTATGTCTAATGTGCTAAAGTAGTAAGTGCTAGATATAAAATGCCTTGCATAGTCCTTTATATAGGAGACTCATTATTTCAAATTTGGTAATTTTATTCACATTTGGTTGACATTAGAAAACTTAGGAATGAATCAAATAAAGGGGTAAGACTCATCTAATGAGATAAAGTGACTATTGGAATAAAATTTGCACTTGGATAATAACACTAAAAATTAGACACCCTGCATTTCAGCATTGTAGTCCTATTTGGGCATTATTTTCTAGAGGGTCTAGGACCTAGGGGGATGGAATAATCCTAAAAAGAGTGACCCAAGATATTAAGGGTTAAGTTTGGAAGGTTACGAATGACTGAGAATGGTCAGAGAGGTGTCTAGGATATTAAATAAGACCAAGGCAAATCAAACAAAAAGACATGGCTAGATGCGAATAAGACTCATATTATCCAGTTAGTTTCTCTTATGAAAGAACTATGAAAAGACATGATATGTGTGGTTTATTGACCAATTTAGGATGTATACACTAATTCTCATTTGGATATCTACAAATACCCTCTTCCTAATCATCAACCTATCCAAGATAATCAAGAGAAAGCCACCCCTTCCACCAATAATGTAAAAAGTCTTGTTGAACCCACTTCCAAAGAGAATGTGGTTAACATGACTAATATTTGAAGGGTGGTTGATTTTATCAATTTCCAACCTATCTACACTCCTTCATCTATAACATATTGTGTTATCCAATATTCTTCTCCAACTCATTTAAATGAGTTGGGGAAAGATGACCTTATTACTTTTGATGATCCAATTTCTAATTTTCCCTTGGATAACACTTCTTATTCTATTTCTACCACTCTTCTATCATCTTCTAACACTAATGATAATCAAATTTATAGTAACACTTCTTTTACCAATTCTCAAATTCAACTTGAATCAACTACTCCATCATCACAACATGATTTACAACCTTGTTCTACACCTTCTTATCAACATAAATTCCAATTCACTTTAGATCCTCCTACCAAGGACCTCCTTAATAATTATTCACCTATATCTAACAACCTTCTTATAGTATATTATGAGTGGGATCCCATCATGGAACTCACTAATATTCCATCCCATATTCCATTCCTTGAGATTATGAGGACTTTTCCATGTCATAAAAACCATCTTATGCAACTATTATTTGATATGATTGTCCCTCATCCTCCCCTTGTAGGATGGGAAGAAACCTTATCTAGATCTGAGATACTACAATAATGTGAAGAGATGTTTATCAACACTGATGAAACTATAAACACTTCTCTTTCCTTAAAATTTCTTATAGCTTTTACGATTCTTGATGAAATTATACTTCATGTGAATGATCCTCCCTTATTTATTAGTGTCTAAATAGGTGATATTCAAGTTAATCATGAATTAATTGATGAGGTTTTTGGCACCTATTTTGCCTCTCTCAACTTCATTAAGACCCTTGGATATTCAAAATGCAATCTCATATCTACATGTAGCACCTACTAAGGATATGACAAAAGGTAAATGCCTTCTCTAGGTTGTGTGTGGCTTCCCATTACCATCTTACCTATCACCATTCACATGAAGGTGATTATCTTTAACTTTCCCTTTCTTATAACATCTTTCTTGATAGGCCATGGACTCATCATATGCTAGTCGTTGCTTCTTCCACCTACCAATGCATTAAATTCCCTCATAATGGAGCCATTTACAAGATTTAGGGTGACACTAACCCTTATAATTTTAAACAACTCCAAGACTATGGTGTCTTCAAGATTCCTACTCTTGAACCTTTGCCTAGTGTTCCATTTCATGAGTCTCAGTGTCTTAATTTTCCTATTAATTTAACCCAAGGTTATAATGGGCACCTAGAACTCATTAGAACATTAACCTAAATGCATGATATTAACCTAAATATGATGAGACTAATGAGATTAACCTAAAGATTAAAACTTCTAATCTCTCACCTCACCTTATCTCGTAACTTTCTTCTTTTTTGCATCCTTGTTCTTGCAAGCCTCATTATGATGATATTACCATAGTCTTGACCAAGACTCAACATTTTATTTACCACAATTCTTCAGATAATAAGTTCATCCCTACTTATGTCATTTATCTTCACACCCTGGATTATGATGATGGTTATGTAGATCATCCATTCTTAGGTAGTCTTATATAGGCCCATCATACTAAGATTGTTCATTATCATTTTTATCTAATTAAGTCTTTTCATGTATCTACCTATCTTCCTTCATTTATAGTTCTTAATTTTAGTATTTTTCCTCTTTATCATAGGGTAGAGATGGTGCCAACACCTCCAATTTTTATGATCCTTAGAGGAGTATGCTCATGGATCATGTTATGACCAGGCCTCACTATTTTTCTAGGTACCCTTATCACCATAGTTAGTTTAATCCTGAGATTAGTGTGACCCTTATTAGACATTCTATAGATCTCATTCCTTCCTTATTAGATCCCATTCTTGCTCTTATTATAGTTGAGCCCATTCTTTCTCATATTATATTTGAGCCTATTCTTTCTCTTTCTCTTGTTGAGCCTACTCCTGCTTCTCATCCCATTGTTCCTTTTATTGAGCCTAGTTTCATTCTTCCTCTACCACCACCTTTCCTTAGTGATGGTTTGATTCCCTTGCCTGAGATGGTTTCATTTCCCACCAAATGGGTTGATGAGTATTTTCTAGTTTCTTCCACTCCTATTACACCTCCTTATGTGAGTTTTTCTCCTAAGACTACTCACAAGCATATATGTTGCTTTTATGAGATAGATAATCATTCTTCTACCCATTATCACAAGTTACAATAGTATATTGATACTTTACATCCTTCTTTCCTTTCCTCAAATAAAAACATGCCTCCCCCAAAGGTTCTACTTGAATATATACATAAGTATGGTGGTGTGTATTATCTATGGCACCAATGTGGCACCCATCACACTGATCATTACTGCATCATTCAACAATACCTTAAAAATCACCTTATATATATTCCTAGACCTTCTTTCATTCCTCCCATAGGTCAACCCCATAAGAATGATTCTCTTTCTTCTCCCATGGCTCCACCTCTAGTGGTTACATCCCCTCTTGTGGTCCCTTCATCACCTTTTATGCCTCTACCCATGATTCCTTCACCTATGGACCTTCCCTCACCCATGGATCCTTCTCTACTAGTGATTCCTACATATCCCATAGAGCCCACTCCCACATATTCTCCTAAGCATCCCTTGCCTAATTTTCCTTCTTAGCATGATTCATAGAGTATTCCTACTTTTTTAGTTGAGGAGATTAGAATAGAAGTCTTTTCTTAGTTTTCATTGTAAATTGACAAGACATTAGTTGTAGTTCGTATCCAGCTTCATATAGATTTATCTAATGTCTTAGATAATGTGTGTGGGAAGATTTATCAGTACTTATGACCACATTCATGATACCTTTACATTTACATTTTGATTGGATGTGTGATCAAATTTTATTTTTATCTATATGTTATATCATTTGTTGCTATGTCAAATTCATATTTTCACATATAGTGATCTTACCTTTTCTACTATATCATTCTTATATTGTCATTTATATTTGCATATGATTCTCTTTATTTATCATTTCTTTCTTTTTATTTCTTGAATTTTTATAAAAACTCCCTTCTTTCCTTCATGATTGTTTTCTTTGTTGTCTCTATTTTTCATAGATAATTATCATTATGACTTGGTTATATAAACCCTATTCCTTTTCATCCTTGTCTCATTTTACCATGTGATTAGTTAGCAAACAATGTATCTCATTATAATTTCCTTTCACCAATCCATCTTTTAGATATCCCTTTTCCCTTCTTCCTTTTTTGTAAACTAAGCATATATACAATTGAGACTTGAGATCACATGTTATTTCATTGTTAAGCCTAAGTGTCCTAGTTAGTTTTTGTCTTGGGTTAATTAGCTTCCTTTAGCCTTAGCCTAAATATCATTCATGTGTATCACTACATCTCTCATGATTGGTCATTCAAAATCCATATAGAAGAGTAATATTTAAAATCCATAAAACTTTTAAAATCCAAATCATTTTATAAAAGGTAATGATATAAAATGCAAAAAAATTCTTAAAAGTCAAATCACACTAAAAGATGTGATTCAAAGCAAATCTCATTCTTCTAGTTGAAGCTCAAACTCCACAGTTGGCCTCATGATAGAGTCAAGGTCCTTTGGGGTGTGGTAGGAAAATAAATTAGAAAAGGAGAATCAATTTTTTTTTAGTGCTACCTACTTTCTCATGTAAGTACCCAATCTTCATAGTTGATCGATGGCTCTATAAGTGGTCTTTAAGAATGGATAACACATTTTGGGAAGGTAGATCCATTTTGCCTCTTATTGTACCAATCTACCTTCATGAGTTAATCTTAGTAGCATGTTTATATGCTTACAAAGCTTTGTATCTATAGAAAATAGGTTTCCTTTATACATTTATGTCACTATTCACTTAGTGTCTTCTCATGTCCTTAGCATGCCTCTTTCCTCCTAAGGTCTTCTCATAAGATGCCTAATTATTTATTTTTACACTCCCTTTTTCATTCCATATATCCCTCATATTTCCTCTTGATAAATATTATTGTCTATTGATCACTCCCCTTGGGATCTCATTTTTGAGTTGATTTGTAAGACTGCAGATAAGATCTAATGTTTCTCATAAATTACCACATTTTTTCTTCATATTAACCACATACTTTATTACCTAATATTTCATATTTATTCCACTCCAGTGGTGTTCTCTTTATGATTTATAGTGTAAGACCATGTCTAGGACCCGAGATTCCTCACAAAATTTTCCAATAATACAAGTCAAACAAAATTACATGTTAAATATGAGATAAGATGTGATTGATTATGAAGTTACACATAATTAACATGATTCTTATCTTGATTTAGTGTGTTTTATGCTTACTTCATTTTTCTTTCACTTTTAACTTCTTATTTTTTGAGTGCATGTAAGAATACAACCATTTCTTGAAATTTTCATACTTTTCAGCTTGAATTAGTGTGATCAATTTAAGACCAATCTTTTGCCAATTTTATTTTTATCTTATACTTCCCAACGTGATTTATTATAATTGATTGACTTAATTCAAATTTTTTATACCATTTGTGCCCTTTTACATACATTCAATTTTATTACATTATTTTCATACTTTCCAACACAATTTAGTATGATTTAACTTGTTTTAATCTGGTGCAAAAATCTTTCACTTTGGTTTAAAAACAAATTATTTTTTTACCATCTTGTTTTACCATCCCTTGGTTCTTTATACTTAGTCATTTTCTTGTTATTACACATTTCCAAACTTGAAATAGTGTGTAGTACATTATTTTTTATTAATTATAATTTACCAAGTCCTTTTTACCTATTTCTTTTTTTACCCATGCATGTGTTCTACATAATGCTAGAAAATAAACCACATCTCATATATTTCCTATAGCATATAAAATAATAGCTAAATATATGTGATGAAAATAAATATATCCAAAGCATCCACACCACAACCATAATGATGACAACATACACAATCAACATCAATATGCCAAAATCATATATATATATATATATATATATATATATATATATATATATATATATATTGAGTTTTTGATATAAAAAGTATAACCATATACAATGTTCCATCTCTATGGTTGGGCTCCATCTTGTATATCTCATGTCCTAGCCACATTGCTTACCAAGGCCTTGATCTGACTCCTCTAAATAGTACACTATAAAGAGGCCATCTGAGATCTCAGTCCCTCTACCTATCCATTTAGGTGCACTACCTATGTATGTGCCTATACCAACTAGATCTAGGTCATTATATGTGCCTATGTCATCTACATCACTATCACTAAATGTGTGTCTCTCTTCTTTGTTAGTTCCTATCATGCCCATATCTTACCTATATCCATCTCTACTAGTGGTTTCATCCACTCTCTCTATGTTTGTATCTACTTTGCTACCTCTCTAGCTAATCTAAACTAGCTCCCCTAAGTTGAGGTAGATGGTACATTGGGGTCCTCTAATGTAGTAGGGCCATATAATTGTAGAGTCTCATATAGGACATCATAGATTGTTCCCCTCACAAGGGCCCCCATCTCTCCTCCTCATCCTTAGCTACACCTATAAAATCACACCTAGATAGATATTAGATCACTATTATATCTTGTAATATCTATCTATCTCTAGTCTCTATTTCAAAATAAAAACTTAATCAATAATTTAATAATATTTATTACTTATCTATGTCTCAGCCATTATTATCTCACCATCCATGTGACCACCTAACATGGTCTCTCTATCTTCATGACCTCCTATCACCTCCTATATAGGTTACTTCCTCAACTCAAATCTAGATATTATGGCTTATGTCTACCTGAATCTATGCCTGAGTGGCCCCTCTATCATCTAGCTCTCCTTTGGCTCACCTATTGGGTAATCAAGGATGGTAATAGTCTCCACTCTATCCTACTCCTTCTACCTCCATAAATTCCATGTCCTCATTAGTCACTACTCATCTCAATATGGAGTTGGTGGTGGTATCTCTAGTATCACTTCCTCTACACCCCTCTCCTCAAACTCTACTCCTTATTGTGATCAACTAGTCTATGGTCACTCATGAGGTGGTCTAAGCATTAGCCTCATCACTATTGGCCCTATTCCCCTCCTCCCTTATGGCTCTCTCACATGTCAAACCCATTACTCGAGCATCAATATCAGTGATACTAGATGAAGTACACCCATATGTCTTAGTATGCATACCATCAGATGTGGCTCTCTCCATTAGGTGTAGATTCTAACCACCTATATCCTTGTTTTAACTAGTACAACTATATCCCATCTCAACCATGTAGTCACTGTGTGCCCATATGGATCCCACATTATGTCTACGCATCTCACCATATACAATAGTGTCACATGGAGCATGGATCACATTACCTTTTCCTCTCTCCATTTCTACACTTTATGTGATCTATCATTGATTGCATGGGGTAACCTAGCTAGTTGATACATGGGAAACCTCTCATATATCCAAGCCATTAGTAATATGATCAGTCCTATTGACTTATACCTTTTAACCAATACCTCATACTTATCATGTTTGAGCTAGACCTAAATGATAAATATGAGATCATATAATACTCCCTCCTTTAATTTTATCCTTCTCAAAGCTACCATGAATATTAGTACTTTGTCATTTGACTTGTGACATAACAATCATTATGTCACAATCCCTATCATAGCTTTATACATATCTAAAAAATTTAATGTATATATGTCAAATATGTTAACTCTCTTACCCACCAATATCATCTCCAAGCCTATAGCCCACATGGCTAAGGCTCTCCTCTCCTCCATATTGTCTGGTATACATGTAGTCATTGGTGCTCCTATTACTGGTAGCTCTAAAATGGCATGTACATCCTCTAGAGTGATAGCTATCTCTATCATGTCCTCATCCACCTCCCATTTAAAGGTGTTATTCAATCATTTCCAACATCCCAAGAAAATAAATAATAGATCTACACTCAAGAGAATCTTACACATATCAGTTATCCCTCTTAGGCCTATAGATAATAGTCTAGCTCTATCTCCTATCATCTGATGCTCTAATAGATCTAGTATCGATGACATGTCTACTAATCATCAAAACCTAGGTCATCTCTACAATTAAGAAATAAAAAAAGATGTATTATATCATCCATGTCATTTATAATCACAATACATTCTTTTTACAATTTTTAATAAAAAATAAGCTTGAATTGCTTTAATTCATTCATTTTTACCTATTTTTAGCCTACTTGATCCTTCTTTCCCTTGGTCATTTTAGGTCATTTTAGCCTTCTTTAAACCTTTTTCACATATTTTTGTACTATTTTGGTTCTTTAATCAACCTAGTTTGACCAAAATTTCCCTATTTTTGACCTGGTTGACTTAAAAATCTAAGTCAACCTTCTTCTATCCCCTCCCTAGTACTACATTGTCATTCTAGACTTTTCAAATCAATTGGAAAAACTATACTAGGTCGGTAGTATAAAAAACATATAGGGTCAACACATACCTACTGGGTCAGTAATATGGATTTTGCTCCTTTTTAGCCTACTGGGTTGACTGGGTTGACCCAGTTATTTTTCACTGTTAACCCCTTGCATTTTCCTCAAAAAGTGTCTTTTGTAGTTTTTTCTCTGATTCCTTCAAACTCATTTTTTATTTTCGTTTTTCCTACATATAAAATCTAATTTAGATTCATTTTGACATATAAAAATTCTAAAAACAATTTTTTTCTAAAAATACACTTAATTCATTAAATTACTTTAAAACTAGTTTAAGATTCATAGTTGCATATCGGTAGTACACCCATTTTTGCTCCTGGAGCTCCCCCTCATCTAGATTATCGTCTCCTCACCATCCTAGCTCATTTGGTCTTTAGAGCTCTTTTTCTCTCCTTCACAAGTTAAAATAACCAAATGACTTCTCTTTCCCCTTATTTAAAAACACTTTTCAAAATTCAAATTCTTTAATTATTTTTAGGTAGATTCCTTATTTTGCTTATATCTTTGTTTCTATTCATACATTTTTCAAATCATAAAATATGTTGGATTCATCATGACATAGAGAATATTTTCCACTACTATATGCCTATTTTCTAAGAAAAATGATTTTTGGCTATTTTTTGCACTAACTTCTATAGGTTCACCTAGTGTTATTCACATTAGACACCTTCACATCTCTTTTAGTCTACTTCTTTATATACAACACTGACATAAGTAAAGGTATGTGTTTTTCAATTCTATCCTTTCATTTGTCTTATTTTTTACTTCCTACACTTTACTTAGCATCAGTGTTGTGTGTTATCATGTTCTATTTCCCAAAACACCATCCCATGTTGCACTTATGTGATTTGTGATGATATTTGAGTGGGGAATATGTATACACATAATATTTTCAAACCTTTTATCAAATAATGACACTTTCTATCTTGTAAGGAACCCATTGATTATCAATCTCTCTGAGTGCATGCCTTAAGGGGTGTATCAAGAAAGGGGTGGGTAGACTATTGGTGCTTTGTAAGATTCTTGTCTCTTTTTCCACTTGCCATCTACACACTTGTCTTCTTAAACCATTTACCCTAAGCTTATTCTTCTTTGTTTTACCCATTCTATTTATTTGTCATGCTTTACCCTCCATGTTCTTGCCTTGACCCCCTTTCACCAGTTGACTATACTAGGTCGACTGGGTCAACCCTGTAGAGTTTTTAGCCTCCAGTTTTTGTACAGGGTCAACTAGGTTGACCCTATATTATTTAGGGATATTTTTCACTAGGAGTTTTGTTATCCCTTTGGCTGACCTATCTTAGGACCTAGTGATTTATCTCCTGAAAACATATAGGGTTGATTGGGTCGACCCTGTATAGCCAACATATTCCAAAAGATTTAAGGCAAGATCCACCTATATATACAATTTCATTTCCATCCATTTTAAAATAGATAAGAAAATAATAATAAGTGAGAATGAACATCTAATTATTAATGAGGAACAAATCTTAGGGTTCCATAATTTCTATGGAGATATGGATCTTGTCTTGTGGAGAAGTCTTTTAGATGCATAGATAGGTTGTGTATCCTAGAGTTGATTTTTCTTTGTTATCCTTACATAACTTAGCCATCTCTTTCAAATCACCTTGGCCAAGGGAGAGATTGAGGCTCAGTGGGTTTGTCTTCAAAGGTAAGTATTCCTAACTTTATTTCTCCTTTATAAGAGTATATAGATAATGTAGTTGTGCTTCTCTACCATGTATTATAATTCCATATACATTGACATGATTATATATCTTCTATACATGTTTAGTTTTTTTTTTCTAACCCCAACTTTGTGCCATAATATTTGGTGTGTACTAGATTAGATTTATTTTCTTGTTATTAGATATAGAGTGAACATTAAACATAGGACTCTTTTAGGGTTGTTGCATGATTGTGTTAGACTCTAGGCTTTGGACCCTTCCTAGTATGGTGTATTGTGATAATTGATCCCCTAATCAAGTCTAATAAATCCCCATATTGGTCATGCTCCTACTTAAAAAAGGTATTCCCAATCATAAGTATAAGTATTCTCTATCTTCTCTGAGCCAAGATTGATTTATAGACATGATGCATTTCTTATTGCATATACAACCAAAAATACTATTCCTCTTATATTATCTAATAGCCCTTTGAATTTATTCAAATTTTATTCAGCCCTAGATCATCAATAATTTTTATACCAATATTATTACTATATTTTAGAATGGTGTGAAATAATCATGTCATTCTTTATAGCATAAGTCATGAGTTCTATTTTTTCAAGGCTTTTTTTCAACATAATTTTCCTACGAGACTATTATTGGCATTTTAGCATAATGAGAGTTTCCTACAACCAACTCATAAGGATGCTTCAATTCTAGATCATAATAATTTGAAATTTATTTCCATAAAATCTCTCTAATTTATAGATAGAAGTGGTCCAATTTTAGACCCAAGACTTGATCTATTCAAGGCTATGTTTCCACTGAATATTTCACTAACTACATTATGTGTTGGTTAAATTATTATTTATTTCTAAAAGAGGTGGTTCCTTTTGATGTCATTCATAGTAGAAAACACATATATCTCAATCCATTGAGACTCACAATTTCTCTACTATAATCATTAGTGTTCAATCACTCCTTGAATATGCAATTTTTTCTTAGATAAGGATTATGGTTTCCAGTTACAAAAAAAAAATCTAGCTAAAATCAACATCAATCCTTGGTCATACCATTATGATCTCATATAAAAATATTAAAACATATGGGGCACTACTGATTTAACATAGTTAATGCCATGTGAAACATAGAGGATCTTCTGAAAGAGAAGATCATGGGGAAATGCCTCTCATCACACTAATTCTTTTACAGAAGAATAAAAACATGGGAATGTCTCCCTTTTCCATATACCATGCCATTCATTAAAGATTTTAAGTAACCTGCTACCAATTCACTATGTAGGATCCTAAAATTTTATTTCATCATCCAAATGAATAATATGCCAATCCATATGTATGAGGTTCTTGTGATCTCAACCTACCATTAAATATATCATGTACAACTCAGTATGTATGAGGCTCTTAAGACATCGATCCACTAGCCAATAGAATTATGTGTAGATTAGTATATATGTGGCCCTAAAGACATCATACACTAGCGAAAGATCAATGTTTAGAGTGAAATTTATAGTCATGATACAATTGAGTAATTCATACCTTGTACTTCTTTAGAGGGCATGCTTATAGTTAGTTTGTATTCACCACCTATCAAGGTTTGATTTGGCAATGAAATCAGGCCTTACCTATTTTAACATGATAATTTAGATATAATTTTACCTAGAATTAGGTCCCCCCTATATGCACAAACATAATGTTTTTGGCTAGAGAGATGCATAGTTATCATTTTAGAGAAAGGAACCTCCATGATTGCCACTTTTGATTCTTATTAACACATATTTATATACAAGTGCTCAAGGTAGTTAGTAGTTCTAGTTATCAAAATTGAATTGTTATTATTATGAGAAAAGTTAATAATGCCAATGTATTCTTTCAAATGTTTTTACACCTAGCATCTCAATAATAATGATTAACATCTCTTCTAAGCTTTCATTCAACCAATAAAAATTATTATAAGTGCATATTTATCTATTGATTGATTTATCATCATAATATCAAGAATGTGCAAGGTTTCCTTAATCCATTCCATATGCTTCATAGCCAAGAAGATACCCTCATAACTACTTTGGTTAGTTACTCAGAGATTCATCTTATTTCACTAACAAGATACAAGATCACCACTCAATTGGATATCATAAGGTAATATTAGATTTATACATAGAGTAAGCCATAACCTTAATACTAGAGTTTTACCACATCCTAGTTCATTGAATGGTCTTAATGATCTTAACATCAAGAGACACTTTATTTAATATTACAATAATTTAAACATATGTAATCATTATATTTAGTAAATTCATAATTTTAAAAGACATGTCATTAAAGCATTTTCATAATGATAAGTTTAATTAACAACATCTGAGCATTAGTTCAAGCATTACAAGCCAACTTCCTTCAGATTTATAGTTCATATTAACATGGTCACACCATAATTAAAGTTCATTTATCCAACTAATCACTTAAAATAGGCAAGTAACATGTGCATACACACACATATTTATATATATACAATACTTTTAGATCCTTAACAAAAAGTCCCATTGTGATTTCAAATATATATCATACTACAATCATTTTGTGTTTTGAAAAAATAATCAAAATAAGTATAATAAGGATTATAAAAAAATTTGGTTCTCACAACTAGTCTATATCAGGATTTGAGTACCCCTAATCAAGTGTTCTTTGGATAATTCTATGAATAATGATCCATAGCTCCATAGTTGAAGTAAGCACCCTAGATAATGTCCCTTTTTTACTATGTTCATCAAGCCTTACTTGGTCCCAAGTTCAAATTTATTAGAGGTAGAACTTGTGTCTAAGCACAATGCTTATTATGGTACTATTAAAGGTAATTTTTTCCCCTCTTTCTATGATGAGACTCTAAAACTTACCCAACTTGCACATCCCTTCTCTAGGGTGGTGAGGCTCCCTTTTATAACATAATAACTTGGGGTAAAATTTCAAATAGCATAATCATCACATGATATATATTCTTAAGAATTTAAGCATGTATTTTCATTGGTTACATAATTTAGGAGTCTTGGTGACCATCATTCACTATGCCTTTTGTTTCTTCCTTTTGTGACATCTTATGTACAGAATTTAAATTTTAAGAAAGTAAGAAATTAACATGCACCATATTCAATTTACACAATTATAATTCAACTAGAGTTAGAAATGATATGAACTCATGTAAAACATCCTCAGAGCTCTTAGAGTTTAACCTGAGATCTAATACCAAAATTTCATCCCCATTTTTTTCCAAAAGATAATAGACATGATGCATAAATTAAAATAACAACCACCAATAAATAGACACCAAAATCCATTATAATCCTAATATGTAATCCTATAACTACCATAATGGTTTAATCAGATGCAAACCAAAATTATGATGGCTATAGTCCTAGTTCATTCAGCCAACACTCAAAATTTTCTTCATGATTTTACACCAAATGATATTTTTTTAAAGACATTGAGACAGCCATAAAATTGACCTCGGCCATTATTTCTATAGTCAAGCTCAATATGGTCACTTTGATAAGTTCCCTGGCCATGCTAACTTCCGTATGAGATCCTAAGGCCACTCTATCCAGTATCACTTCCTAAGTGACTCTGAAAAGTTCTACATGGTGATAAATTACTAACTCATTACCTTACTACTTTGTAAGGCTATCCTAGCTTCCTAGGGGATATAGAGTAGTGAAATTATGCCATGTGGCAACATTCAACTAAAAAAATTTGGCTAGTAGGCTTTGTACTTGGTATAGATGCCTTATAAATTATGGAGTAATGGGATTCTAGCACATGGTATCATCCTATTCACCCACTTACCCATGGGCTTCATGCCTAATATAGACATTTCCAAAAGTATATAGTAGTGATATTTTGGCTTGCAGCAGTTGTCTACTCACCTACCTACCCACAAGATTTGTGCCCAATATGGACATCTATGAAACTATGGAGTAGTGGGATTATGCCACATGGTAGCATCCCACTCTCCTACTAGCTCACAAGATTTATGCCTAGTATAAATAAATTTAGAATAGTAAGATGATGGATGATGCCATGTGGTAGCATCCCATGATCCCACTTTTTAAAAGGATTTTTAAGCCATATGTACATCTTTGGGATCAAGTTAGTAGTATTTCCATAGTCCATGGATTAATTTTATATATATATTTGGATAAAACTATGTCAAAGTTTTTAATCACCAAAATGATGCCACATGGAAACATCACATGAGCCCACTTATCTAGAGGCTTGCATACTATACCATCCTCCCCATGATCATGAGTCACCAAGATGATGCCATGTGGTAACATCCTACTATCCCACTAGCCTAGAGGCATCACTCCCTATGCAGCCCTCCCTGGGATCATAAGTCACCAATATGATACCACATGACAACATCTTACTAGCCCAGCACAAACCATACTATAGGACAAGTTGACATCACTACTGGGTTAATAGGATGATGACATGTTGCTTCATCCTAATCACTCACAAAAGTCATAAAATAACTATGGTAAAATGCTAAGAAAATACCCTAGTAAGAGGCATCTAAGGCAAAGTCCAAGTGAAAGGATTTAGTTGATGAAGACAACCTATTTAAGGCAAAGGCCTAAAACTAACTAAGAAAAAGCTTACAAACTAATCAAAAAGTGACCAAGGAAAATAAATTCTAATTAAGTCAATCCTCTATATATAATAATTTGGCCAATCTAGAATCTAATGTTTAAGGCAAAGCGATAAACATTAAGTCTAAAATATAAAACTAATTGAATTGGAAAGTAATATAATAAATAGTGTTGATGCATGAACAAGCCTTTAACACTAAACCAATATTAGTATTGGTTTAGTCAATCACCCAAAAAACACAAGGCAAGCTTAATCTGAAAACTAACTAGTTTGTTCAATAGAAAATAAAACTTTGAGGATTAATATAGAGACAATCTATTAAACTAGGCTAAGAGAGTGATCAAAGTTTAAAGATTACAATCACAGAGTTAAGGAAAGGTCTTAAAATCTTCCTCTAACATTGCTTAAAAACTTGTAAGTATTTTTATAGTTAAGCCACTTGATTACTTTGCATTATTAAAATATTATCCCAAGAGCCATACTCTAATAAAATTCTCTTTTTTATATAAGAGGGTCTTGATACAGGAAAATTCTAAGGCTAAAAACTTATTTAATCCTTTAATAATAACTCTTCCACAAGACATGTATTTACTAGGGTAACATCCATACTTACATTTTCAATAAAATTATAGTGCTTAATCCAATGATATTCCTTTATTTATATAATAATATTTTTCCATGGTACTCCTTGTAAGAGTTGTTAAATATTTTATCTTTCTTAGATTGGACCTTTGCAAAGTTTAGCCAACTAGATCCAGACTAGCTGAGCATAATCCATATTATGAATTGGTTGACTTAACATGATTCATAAAAGCAACATGCCTTATATCTTTATCTTCCAAAACATAGATATCCTAAAATACAAGCCTTAATATAAGACTGTCTCAGATATTGATATTTTTCTTGGTGTATACATACATACATATATATATATGTATGTATATATATATATATATATATATATATATATATATATATTCACCAAGAAAAATATCAATATATTTTATTCCAATAAAAATTGGTGAAAAGATACAGCTAGAATGTTAAATCTCAATAGAGGATAGCAAAGAAAACTTGCCAAGAGGCGAATACTAAGAAACTCAATGAGGTGTCATAGTGCAAAAATCAAAGAATAATCAGATGCTCATGGAGTAAAACTCAATCAAAGAGGGTGCCTGAGAGGTAGGAAAGAAGAAAATGCATGAGCATAGTGGCCATGAAGGCAAAAAATTATAGGAATGAAATCAATCCATATTAAGTTCCATTAGGGATGTGGATCCATCAATATTTACCTAGATAATAACCTTCCCTTGTGTTAAAGAGCATGCTTGCTTCGCAAGCGATCCAACTCATTATATTCCCTATATATGTGTGAGATGGAGAAGGACTGTAGGAGAGGCACTAAGTATCGATCCCTTTGAAGGAGATGTGTTAAGGTCTATTGATTACATATAGTGATGTCATTGAGTCAGTCACATCAATTTTAAATCAAAGAATATGAATAGGGAGGTAAGTTCCCAATCTAAATTAATATTGAGAGTAGTGACTATCACAAATAATTCTACAAAGTTATTAGTGTGTGATCCCATTCCATGTTAGAAGGTGATAGTTTTATTTCTAAAAAACAAAATACCTCCAGCTCCACTATTACTTGGATTACCTCTTGAAGCATTCTTTAGTGTATCAGTAAGGAGAGGTATAGTCGATATGGGGAGGACATAGAGTGCATGGTGAGGGCAAGGGATTTTATAAGAAGAAAATTATGCTTGAATTTATATATCATGGAAAGTAAAGAGGTCTCTTTTCCATCAAAGATAGTAAAATTTTGGTTGAGCCAAATAATCTAGGTCATAATGAGTGGGAAACATTTTTGTGTTTTAGATTACCTGCTAAAAGTGTTCCAATTGGACCAAGCATCCTCCAATGATACACCAATTCATTTTAGAGATATCTGCTTAAAATTTTCATTATCCCAAACTTCCTTTATAGAACTATAGTGAAGGAAGATGTGGAAAATGGTTTCTCCCTTATCTCTACATAAGAAATAAATGTTTGGCCCCATTTATCCTCTCTGTAATAGGTTATCCCAAGTGAGTAGTTTGTTTTTTAAATCCAACCAAAAAGTTAATTTTGCCCTAGGATGGGCTTGTGTCTTTCATATCCTTTCCACCACCATTGTACATTTTGTGGCACATCTTATGCCATTAAAATCTTATATCCTAAACTGACCAGATATTGTTCATCATCCCTATTTTTTACCCAACATAAGGAAACATTTTGATCAAGTTTGAAGTCATTATCACTGCACCATCCATATTTCCATTGATCCTTCATAGAGGGTTCAAATACATCAGCCAATATAAGCAATTTTTGTGTTACAATGAGACCAATAGAGATTCTAAGAGCTAAATTTATATGGAATTACCAAGATGGAATCTATTTATAATTATACCTTGTAACCATTACTAGGATCCCAAAGTAGGTAATTACCAATTAAAGCAAAACTATGAACTAAGGCTTTCCAAAAAATAGACGAACCTAAGAATGTTTTTGGATGTATTCTAATCCATTCCTTTATAGACAAAGAAATATATATATATATATTATGTAGAGTCTTCTACCAAAGACTATTTTTAGAGATGAGACACCAAACCCCTATAATAGCCAAAGCCATGGAGAAAAGGGATAAATCCTTGATTTCCAATCCTTCTCCACTTTTGGTTTTGAAATTATGCTCCACTTGATGAGAGGAATGCTCTTTGTATCCTTTTTCCCCAACCAAAGGAAGTGTAAGCATAATTTCCTTATCTTGTTGAGAATCATTCTAGGTAAATAGGCTATAGAAAGCCAATATATGAAGATTGCCTCCAATACACTTTTAAT
Source organism: Torreya grandis (assembly GCA_037957365.1). Lineage (NCBI taxonomy): Eukaryota > Viridiplantae > Streptophyta > Pinopsida > Cupressales > Taxaceae > Torreya > Torreya grandis. The sequence continues at coordinate 2,785,897 of JARHVA010000631.1, read as the reverse complement.
GAGGACCATCCTATCATCCATGGAGATCCATATATTTCATCATAATGTGGTTCTTTATTTAATCTTATCCACAAGCCAATTCCAATCCTTTCAGAGATAGTCATCTTCCTTTAGAAATAAGCCCAGGTATTTTGTCCCTTTAATTGAGGAAGGACTGGAGAAGGGTAGCACAATGTGAATGAGGTTTTGAGTATCTTTAGTAATGTGAAATAAGTATATGACTAAATTTTCCAAATTTATACCCATACCCATTGTAGAAGTGAAAATTTTCATAATTCTATCTAAATCCTTTGATTCCTATATGGTACCATTACGAAAAATGAGAATATCATCAATAAATAGAATTTGGGAGATATGCATGGTTAAATCAATCTTGACCCCCTTTAAGAAAGCATCATTTATATCATGTTGAATATGATGATATAATTCTTTTTTAATAATTATAAATAGGACAGGGGAGGGTGGGTATCTGTGTCTTAGCCCTTATGAGGGGGAAAATAAGGATGAGGTTGATCAATTGATAATAACGGCAAAGGATGTTGATTGGTAGCATGATTACATAAAATTGATTAAAAGTGGATTAAACCCCACTTGGATGAGAATAATCCTAAGGTACAACCAATTAACCCTATTGAAATCTTTAAAAATATCAATTTTCAAGAGAAAATTCAGCCTATACTTTGTTTTGATAGAGTGTAAGGCCTCCTGTGTAGAACTAATGGTGTCATGTATAATCTAATTATCTAAGAAACAAAATTGTTCTATGTAAATATGGGCTAAGAGGATGGGCTTAATGTGAGAAGTAATGATTTTATAAACAATCTTGTATATGCAATTTTATAAGGATATAGGCCTATAGTTGTCATAGCTAGAGATTGTATCCCCCTTCAAGATGTTTGTAATAAAGTAGATGAGAAAGGGGGTGGATGCTACCTAAAATGTGTGACTCCTCAATATCATGAAGAATTTTAGGTGTAATAATATCCCAGAAGACCAAATATAATTCCATAGTCTAACCCTCCAACCCAGGAACTTTCCCATGTTGAAAAGTTTTGAAAGTCACAATAAGTTACTCCATAGTAATAGGCATAAGAATTTAGTAACCCATATATCAAAGAAAGTAGTCACCATCATTATGTCCCTAATATTCTCTCTAGGCTACTCAGTATAAACTACTTATAATGTTGAATGACTACCTTAGAGATAGAAATAAAATCAATGCATTTCATTCCTTCACTATCTTGAATATTCCATATAGTATTCATGGACCTGTGTGCCATGGCTTGCCTATGAAATAATTTGTGTTATCATCCCCCTTATAAATCCAAGTATCCCTACTCTTTATCCTCCATTTTGCTTCTTACCATGCCAACAACCTAGTTTTTTCCTTTTTCAAATAATCAAGTCCCAAAAGAGTTTATACCTAGAAGTCATCCTACTAGATTGAATCTAATCAAACTTTGATATTTTCCTCCATATGTTTTAATTTAATTTCACTATCTTAAAATTTTTGTTTAGCCCTCTTTTTGGTAGTAGCATTAGCTAGAAGAGATTTCTATTTAGATGATCCATTATGTGTTCCTCTTGTGTTAGCTTGTATGATACCCAACCACCCTTAATGAGATCCTAGAAATCCTCATAACACATCCAATATGGGTTGAATTTAAAAGTCATAAGGGGCTATTTTAAACCCAAATACAAATCTAGCTAAATTGGGTAGCGATCAAAAGTAAATAACTTGAGAATGGAGGACCTGATATCTTTGGCCTAGATAGTAAGATCTTATTTTATGAGAAACCTATCCAACATTTTAGATATGACATGTGGACTAGTTATGTGATTGGACCATGTTAGCTCCATCTAAGATGGAATAACATCCACTAGGTTGTGAGTTTCTAAAAAGTGTAGAAATAAGTCTACCAATGGATCTAGTCATGCATTATCCCCCAAGACCTAATGTATATGAGTGGTAAAGCTTAGATCTCCCTCAATGATAAGATGAGGTATCTAAAGGATACCAAAATTAACCAAAGCCAACTAAAAATATTTTCATTATTTGGAAGGGGCACATGCATTAATAATATCAATGGGTTGATTGAGTTATTTTGATAAGAAAGAACCCAGGATGTAGTTGGTATCTTGCAAAGGGATATGAGATCAATGGAAGAGTTCCAGAAAAGTTTCAAATTACCTTGATTATCTTGTGAAATAATTTTTATGAAGTTACACTTAGGGAGACATTTATTCACAAGTATTTTAGATGATTCATTCAAAACTATGGTTTCCTAAATGAGAAGAAATCTTATCTTTTGATTGAAAACCAATATTTTAATGGACCTTTATTTAAAGGTAGACCCAATACCCCTAATATTAAAAGATATGATTATCATTTATCCACATGCTTATGGGCTAATTTTCTAAGGTCTCATTTAATATTTCTTTGTGTCTCAAACATCTTGTTCTTCCTTCCTTTATGCATGAGATAGCTTAGTAGGTCATCCTCTATTGGATGTAGAAGAATGTACTTTAATATTTTCTAGACCCCCTAAAAGTTTTCCATCATCATGCAATAGGAGGGATTTTGTTTGAGATCTCATTATGTACCTTTCCCATAAATGGAATCAGATCCAAAAGAGTTTGAAGTAGTGTCATACCCATGTAGGATTTTTCAAAGTTCCATCCATTATGATGAATTTTTTAGAGAAGTTTTTTGTGTTGATGAAGGAGTAGAAAGTATAGGAGGGGTGTTTGAGGGATTAACCCCCTAATAGATAATACCCTATGTAGATAAGAACCTTTCAAATCTAGAAGAGAGTATTGTGTGACCATTTACTTGTATCAATATATCCTTTTGATTTATTTGATAGTTGTTTGATAGAATAACCTTATCCAATCCATCATCCCCATAGGATGCTTCAAGTTTAATTAAACTTAAACCATTAGAGTATTTTTATACCATAGTGTCATTAGTATGCTTTATTAACTCTGTATAGAGTTTCTTTGATGAAGGCTATGAGCATCTATGGTCTCAGCTAAGCTTCATGTCAGATGAGTGGTACAAACCATCCCCATCATACCTAATTTATGATTGGTCCCCATAGTTACACATGAAAATTAGTGGGTTGGGAACCATCATAGAGTGAGCCTCCATAGTAGTGGTTGTGGGTGGTGAGCTCATGGGTATTTCCAGTGACACATTAGGTATAGGGTTAATAATAAAAATAAAGGGAGAGTGGATTATACCTGAAATAGTATTCGATAGGCTCTTAATAAGTAGGTCCTCACCAGAAGAGTGTTACAAACTTGTAAAGACTTTGATGGGTGCCTCACGTCCTTCAACATAAATATTTCCATTGATGCCAATCAAAGGATCATCCCTTTTGGTTAAGAAATCAAACCCTTCATTCCCAGTCCCATAGTTTATCTTTTCCATCAATGACTGCACACATAGAAGAACCACTAAATCTTTTTCTAACTTTTGATGTGGGCAAGAGTACTTAAGATGTCTATATATTTTTCACTATGTGTATCTAAAAGGCACATTTTTGTAGTCCAATTTTTGAGCATAGGATTTGGTCCCTATTTTAAGGTTAATCAAAGATGAAAGGCCTCTAAAGATATCCATCTCAACATAGATCATAGCCATAAAGGTATGTTATTTAGAGATGGTATAGGGATCTGATTTTATATAAGTGCCTAAGGATTTCCCAATGATTTTAAGAATTTATGGCCCCATAACTTGATGGGAAAACTTGGTAACTTGACCCACATTACTAGAGTTTTAACTTACTCTTTGTTTGGGTTAAATCTTGCAGTCCATCTAATTATGTTAAAATATTTGTTTCCTTAGAACCTTGGGCCTACCTCAAAAATCCTAACATAGTATTCCATTATTTTGAAGACAAATATAATAAATCCCCTAACCCCTTTATTAATGGTAGGATCATAACCCATAAGTGTGACCTAGTTGTGTTGGACCTAATAATGCAAATCTAGATCCTTGAGAATAATATTATGGAAACATCCAATAAAATCATATTACATGTACCTAATGACATTATCCATGAATAGATTTAGATCAATGAAGGCCTTGATGGGTACAAAAGAGAGTTTGAAACATTTTTGCTTATTCCTACAAATTATGACATGCTTTCCTTTTATTTTAGACATTTTTTTGTGTATTAATCCATGACCTGGCATAGAAATGGGTCCATGTCCTGTGTAGAGATTGGGTTGCTCTAGTTGAAATCCATTGTGGTTGTAAATTATTTTTTTTGGTTAAATCACAAATTATTTAAATGGAGCCAAGAAAGGTCTAGTTTGGGCCGATCTTGCGTGAAATGGTATAGTTTAGCTTGTCATTGGTTCCTATAGTAACTGATGATCCTTTGTAGAGTCCCAAACCCTATGTATAATATTAGGTAGGTTAATAATACACTGGTATGCTAATTATTTTACCCTAATATGATCTTCTACTCCATTGCACTCCTCCACTTTAATCTCTCTTTTCCCCTTCTAGTATGTATTTATATATATATATATATATATATAGCTCATTTATAAGAAACTCAAGGTGAAGAATCAAGTGAACACAAAAAAATTCAAATGAATTACTAAATATGTTTATATATTAAGTCCATTTACTTGGCCAAGCTCATTCGTGAATATACAAGCCTCAAAAAGGATTCCATTTTCAACAAGGATCCAACATAAAGAGGTTTATTAATCCTATATACTAAGTAGACTATAAAATAGTTATTTGTAGTAATAACCATTACATTCAGTTGGTAAACTTAATAGTAGTGGCTCACACTTGGTCCACAATCAATCATTAAAACATAAATAAAAAGAGTGCAACTAAGAATAACTAATCCTTGGTTTCTAGATAGTTATAAAAAATAATAAAGCATGAGTAGTTGACATATGAAGATAAGTTCTTCTTCACTTCAAGTACAAATTTTTCCAATATAATGGTGTCTCACCTCCCAACCTTTTACCATTATTAAGAGACTACTCTAGGCACCCCCAAATAAAACTCCTAGCTCTAGCCATGTTTACATCATGGTGCAAGGTAATTAAAGGAAAATAGTTGTAAGATGCCTTGGGGTCAATGAGATAGGTAATCACAAGGTGATAATCCAAGCATATCTTAGTTAAGAGGTTACCAAACTTAGATCTATTTTTAGTAATCAAAATACACAAAAGAAAAAACATAAGGATCAAAAGGATAGGACCCATTAGCCATAAAACCCCTAAGATATATTATATAAGAATTTATAAGAGGGATTAGGCAACCTACCATCATGTCCAACATGAGATACATAAGACTTCTTATATCATGAAGAATGAAACCTCTCAAGGCATCATAGGTTTTACACAACAAAACCATAATATTTAAGTAAGCATAAATATAATATTTACAACTATCATAGAGGAATATCTCAACTCTGAACTCCCACATAAAGGCTAATAACACGGTGGGCAACTCAAGCACAACCATAGCAAAATAATGAAGAGAATAAGTAAGCCAACTAATTTACTCCTCTCAAACACAATAAATCAATCAAGAATCACACAAAATTCATTTAGCCAAATAGTGGGACATTCAAATCAATAGGATACCTCCCAAATAAACCAAGCCCTTATATGGATCTTTTATGCAGGTTTATACCAACAAAGTCTCTCCCTCTCTAGGCTTTCTTATTATTTCCCTTCTCTTCTTCCTTTTTTTCCCAAGGTGTCCAAAATTTCAAAAGTCTTGAACCCTTTTCTTAGAGATATTCCCTCCTCAAATAGGCATTCTCTCCTTCTTATAACCCAATCACAACATGCCAAGTGTTTTTTCTTCCCTTAGATCGACCAACCACTTCTACTAGTTAGCCCACACCTTCTTAATGGGTGATCTCTTTTCCAGTCCATAATGTCACATATAATCTCAAGCAAAGTCCTATGGTTTCTTCTACAATCAACCCAATGATTCCCATTATTTCAAGGTAGTATCTAATTAATGGATAGGCATGTACAAAGCCACTAAATAATGAAGAAGTTGGTCTACTTTATTTTAAGCATTAAAGATGACTATCATGAAGGTGATTCAACCAACCAAATAGAGATTATCCATAAGACACACCAAGAGTAAAGAAAGTGTTGAATGGCATACAAGGCACTTAATTAGGATCAGGCAAGGTTTAAGACAAGATTTGGGTCAAAGGTGAGATCACACATGATGTAATAATACTTAGTGTAGTCCTTGTTCCTTCATTGGTAATGACCTATTCCTGCACACTTATTACACCCATTAAATCCACTATCCTAATAGCCCAAGATTATAATTATAGTATGTTAGATCATTTACTTAAACTAGCCCAATTAGATTATTAAGAAATTTACAAGGTCATGAAGTGATATTATTATATCACCTTAATGCATATGTAATTTCATTTGTAACTTAAGGTAATAATTTAAGCATTAATAAACTATCATTTACCAAGTATATAATCCTCTTACCTTTGCAATCATTACCACCAAGGGAGTATAACCATCAATTTATCATAGTCACATTGATTTCTCATGAGGGTCCTTACACTATACCTATGGCCATAATCAATTATACAAGAAATATACATTATAAATATACTAATTCATGTCTCAATTCATTATCATACCTACATCATGTTACAAGGAGAAGCTACAGTATTAGCTCACTTACACACTAACCTATTTTTTATCATTAGATTCATATTTATCCTTCTTATTAAGGTTAGAGTCACTTTAAATGAATGAGAGCTAAGAAGGGGAATTGAAAGGCTCTATGGTTGGAGATAAATCCCTATATGATACTCTCCTTTGCATCTTATACAATTTATTTTTAGTTTTAGAGATGGTCTCCTGATTTATCCTTATTCACGTTAAGGAAAAAAATTATGATTATGTATATTTGCATTGTCTACTATTTAACCCTAAAATTATGTTTAGATTGGTGTTATCTAGACTGTATTAAATGGGTATATAGAAATGAAATGGTACAAGAGTGATAATAAAATCTATAGCATGCCAATTAGATTCTAAACTCAGATATAAGCATATACCAAATTTGTTATGCTGAGATAGTCTAAATATGTAAAGTATAAATATGATAAATATAAAAATAAAAAATAAGTGAAGTACTTATCTTGTTTTGATCTTAATATAATTCTAGATCTGTAGCAAGCTAAAATTAGGCTAGAAGGAGATTTTAGAATAGCCATCAGATTTTGATTTTGATGCCTCTAACTCTCTGGATAGTAACACCAGCTGGGATGGTTACATCGATACTACTATCTAGGTTAGACACTAGTGTCCCATATATAATATAATTTAAAACAAGATTAGACCACTTAGATGCTTCTAGGTTTTACTTCATCTTTGCTTTGGTGCATTAAGAACTAGGTCATGGACTATCACTCCTTATAAAATGGCAAAACCCTAGATTTCCATCTTCAATGTGACCTTAGGGAAATACTATGTCGATCTGACCCTAATATCAGAGGATATTTACTACATATCCAATACTCCAAATAGATCCTCAAACTAATGTAGTTCTCTCCTATGTGTTGATTTATGTATGAATCATATAATGTGTGCAAAGTAAGTATAATAGTGACCTAGCTTATAACTTAAAAAATTAGGATCTTGGGCTAATCCTCTAGTACTTTAGACTTATATATACATTATAGCTATAGATGGGTTGGAAATAGGGAAGCTTTGTTTAATTTAATGCTTTATACAGTGCCTTTGATAAGTTTCTTGGTCTCTTAGGTCTTTTTCTATGTGTTCATAGGTGAGGAATGAATGAGGGTTGATATTGTATTTATATCAATCCATTTGGAGTAATAACTCACATTAAATCACTTAGGCAAACAATTAGGATAATTTCATTTACAAATTAGATGACTTTAGGAACTGGAAACTTATGTCAGGATAGAAAATAATGTCGATGTTACTGTCTACCCTAGACATTAGTGTCTAAGGAGAAAAAAAGTAGGTACAAGTTCTAAACTTATAGAGATGGAAGATAAGTAAATTTTAATCATTCTAGGCAAGATATAATCCCTAGATCATCAATATAATACTAGTTAGATTAAGAGATATAGGCAAAGAAGCACAAAGATAAAGCAGATGCAAGATTTGCAAAAGCAAGAAAGATGGAGAACTAATAAGAATAGCCAAGGTCTAAGTTTTCCAATTGTATAATACTAAGGTGTTATATAATCATAATATATAATTTTCATTCCCCCCTTTTAATATAGTAATGAAATTACTATTTTAAAGGAAAGGAAAGTGTACCTAAGTGTGTATGCACAACTTGTCTTTATGTGTGCCCAACTTGAGTTCTTTGTTGGTGACTAACCTTTAACCAAGAGCATGTTACAATATAAATCAGTGCATATAATTTGGGTTAAAATTACTTGAAATTAAAATAACAAGGTTTAATAGTACATGTGTGTTGATGTACCTATCTTGCCTATTGGCAAGTTATTTTATAAAATATGTATCATTTTAAGGCTCTGAAACTAATATTAGGATAAATATAGATAAAATATTTAAATTTCATATGTCTAAGGAGATATAAAGAGAGATATATATTGGAAGGCACATGCACCAAACTTTGGAAGAAAAGTGAGTTTCCACCTGTTAGTTGAGATTAGCTCAACTGTGTAACCCAATGATACTTTTAAGCTAGTGAGGCTAGATGATCAAGTCCAAATAAAAAGTTGGAAAGGTTTAGTGATTTGATCACCTCAACCATATCCAAAGGTGAACCAACTATAGTAGTAGATTAGCTCAATAAAGTCCATAAAATTCCATGGGTTATCACTATAAAAAAAGTCTATGATATGGTAACAACCCATAAAAAAGTTTTAGAATATGAAAATGATTTGGATTTTACAATATTAGGCACATGTTGCATAACATATGCACCTTATATATGTCTCATGTTGAAATTGTGTATAAAAATAGTACCAATGTATAGAATTTTTCCATAACAATAAACATGAATCAAATTAATTATGTGATTTGACCAATTTGGATAAATGTGTAAGTTTGGATAACATGCTTCCAAATCATGCCCCCAATATATATATATAGAAATCTGAAAATTATTATAAATACCCATGTGAAGGAGATGTTTCCAAAACATTCCCCCATTATAAACTAGAGATGTTGAATACTGAATAGGTGTAGATAATATGCTTCCAAAGCATGCCCCTACTAAATCTTGGAATTGATATAAGTACCATATATTGAGCTATGTGGATAACATGTTTTTAACGCATTCCCCCACTAAATTTGAGATCTATGAATGTGTGTAAGCCATGCCCATATGACATACCCCCACTGAATTTGAAAATTAATGTAAGTACCATATACTAAACGAGTGTGCATAGCATGCTTCCAAAACATTTCCCCATTGAATTTGGAAATTGATATAAGTACCATATAATGAATGAATGTGGAGAACATGCTTCCAAATCATGCCCCCACTAAATCTAGAAACTATGCCAACTATGGAGAAAATGCCTCTATGACATTCCCCCACTAATATTTCCCTCCCCTTTGAGGTAAGGGAAAGATAGGAACTAGTAGTTACCTCACCTCAAAAGGATAAGACAATTTTCTACTTTGTGAATGTAACCATGTAGAATATAAAAGGAAACATGAATAGGTAAATGTATCATTAAAGTAAATAGAACCAATGTGGTCACATGTAGGCCTAAGATGCATGATAAATATCATGGTAATGTCTAGATAATAATATTACAAGCTTAACAAGAAAACAAGCACACACACAAGAGCATTTAAAATCAAGTCAAGAGAAAATGGTATAAGGAGATTGAAAACAAGGAGAATGTTGAGGTCAACATACCCTACAAACAAGGGGAATGTTGAGGTCAACATACCCCCATATTTTGAAAATTGGGACCCTTGAGGTTCTTTAAACCTTAACCCTAAAAACTCAATGTGATGAGATCATTTTTATAATTTGAAGATCATCCACTTTGATAAATTTAGCTTATTGTCTTATGTTTTTGCTTTGAACTTGCCTAATCTTGCTATTAATTAGTCTCCATGTCTTATAAGTTGTAAGTTTCATGGAGCCCTATTAAAGGGATCATGCTTGGAATTTACAGAGTGACTCTATTCAAGTTTTCACTAGACTTAGGTTTGTTAAAATTTAACTATGGATTCATATTCTGAAATCTCCTTTAAAAATCCCTAGCATAAACCCTTGGTTCAAATTTATTTTTGGTAGGAGAATTTGGCAAGAATATTTTAAATTTATTTTAGACTTAATCCCCAATTTTTATGTTAAGGATTGGTCATGTATTTTAACATGACCAAACCTTAGCATAAAAATTATGCTTATTCCCCTTTTATTTTCCCTTTTATTCTTTATATTTCTAATGTGGTCTAATGTTATGCTAGCAGGGACTTTTCATTTTAAGCATGGTCCCCTTTATTGTTACCTAATTAGCCTAAAGCATAAATGTTAAGGCCTCATTCATGTTTATTAACATTAATAAGATCTTAGTATTAATGTTTTATCCTAAGTCTTATTTCATCCAAGGTCCTCACTTAAAAACCTTGCTCTTTTTCAAATTTGACAATTCATGCTTCATCATGGCTTTTAATCAGATGAAATGAAGCCAACATTGAAAAGTCAAAAGGCCTAGGAAGCCCCATGGAACCACCATGTGTAACTCCCACATAAAACAACTTGATGACCTTAAATTTGATGTTTTCATGATCATCATTTGACATCCACGAGGCCATCATTGATGTCCATGTGATCATCAACTTTAATGCCACCAAAACTAGGAACTTTACAAGATTAAATTTGATATTATTGAGAGTATCATTTGATGTTTTTGAGGACATCTTTGACATCCATGAGGTCATCAAATTCAATATCTTATGACATTTTAGTTAGACAAAAGGATAATGTGTTTCTATCATTCGAAGGGGCCACTTTAATATTATGCTTTGAAAACTTAGCATAAAATTCTTTAATCTAAGTTTTTTCATTTTTATTAATATGAAATAGACTTAGCTAAAATAATTTTAACCTAAGTCCTTTTTATAGCTATGCACTGATTAAATTTGGTGCTTCTTGTAGGATCTAATGATCCATTCTTTATCATTCTTCTTGATCCAATGATGTGAAATCTCCAAAGACTTTTCAATGGTTCTAAAAAATCCTACAGGATAGACAAGTGGTAGACATACATTCAATATACAACTGGTGTAGGATATAGAACTCAAAAATCCTAGGGAGGTACTAAGTGGCATAACCATAGGGCTCAAACAAAGATGGCCAATGGCATGTGAGATCCCAGATCATGATAAATGGCCCACACTAATCCTTGGATCTTGATCAAATGGTGTGAAGTAAAAGGTAGTTTTTAAATACCAATGGCTAGTTATTTGAAGGCATTTATGAAAATACCATGAAAAGTACCAGATAGATGCTAAATAAGAACCATGTATGCACAAAGTGACAAAGGTGGAGATCTTGTGTGCTCAAAAATGCAAACATATAAAGCCAAAGGTCTAAATCAAATTTGAAGCACATATGAGTTGATGTCCAAGCAAGACATCACAATTAAAGCCTCAAAAAATCCCCAAACTTACATAAAATCCCTAATTTGATTTTGGATTGATCATAGTTAAGCTAAAAAATATTCTAATTACAATTCAAGCACAAAATAATTGACCTAGAGACCATTTGGAAGATAGTAGTAAGCAATTTGCAAAGTTTAGAAGCCATGGCATCTCAAAGGCAATAATACAAGGATGAGATAGAGTTGTATTTGTCTATAGATAATGAAGGGAGGATCTTCAAAGACACAAACCTAGACATTACTTCATTGAACATAGAATTGGTCCAAGCTCTTTTGGACCATTAAAGAGATACAAGAAATGACTAAAGAATAATTAAAGATTGCCACTATAACCAGAAGGTATTATGACCTAGTTATAGTCCAAATAGCCAATCTCCACCATGTATCCACCAAACTAGAGTTAATTCATTATATCGACATCCTAGCTCCTATTTTAAAGGACTATAAAATTGATTAGGGTAGGATTATTCATGAAAAGACCTTTAGAATAATTTAATTCATTTCCCCATTGACTTTTGAGAGTTACTACAAGCTTATAAAACCTCAAGTGCATTTTCCCACTATTAAGGAATGGATAGGCAAGAATGATCTAGACACCATCCTTAGGCCATGGTTTCTCCAAGGGATCCATGTGATTTGAGACCCTACTATCAATATCACAATTACCTAATTTAGAGAGGGGGTTAGGTTAATTATGACCCTATTGAATAGAATATCTAGATCCCCTTTAACCTCTTATATCAATAAGAGTTGGGTGTGTTATGTCTACTTCATGGTAGAAAAAGATCTCACTCCTCTAATTAGGGAGATGATCAGCATATATCTAGAAAGACAATTTATAACCATTAATAAGAAGACCAGTACTCAATTTTTCATGATGTCTTATCTATTAGATACCTTACTAGCCTCCACCTAGATCCCTCATATCAAAAATTGGTCACCTAAGGGCAAATTTATAGTCTCCCACCACCATATAAAGCTACACATATTCAAATATAGTCATAACATCCAATTCATCTATGACTATGTGCATCTAGCCCTGGTGGAAGACATCATAGAGATCCTTATGCCTACAATAAGCACTTTAATCAAGAAATATATGGAGCTAATGGGATACATCTAGTTGTATCTAGATTGTACAGTGATCAAAATTGAAGGGATTTTGATCATACCTTATAGATTGCCTATCTATGTTCCCATTAAGCTAGTAGAGCAAGAAATTGAATACCAACTTCTTAATGGGGTAGATAGAGTGTGCAAAGACAAGAGGAAAGGCATCATCCATCTATTTCCTTTGACTATTGGCAAGACTATGTTATAGAATTGGGAGTAGGTAAATATTGTGGCCAAGCATAAGGATTATTTCAAATTGTAACTAGATGACCTAAAAATGTGGGACCCCAATGTCAAGGTTTCCACACACTTGAATTCCAAACAATTACTAAAGCTAGTGTATGAACACCAACTCAATGTCCATAACACCATATATATCAAAGAAAAACAATTTCAAAGAAATATTGGATAGACTCATGGGACATAACATTAGACTTGAACATAGACTGACCAGTGATCAAAATCCCCCTAGAGACATATGGCAAATGGGACCTCTATAATACCATTTTCTACTTTAACCTTTAAGGCCCCCTCAAAATCAACCACAAGTGGAAGGGTAACAGGCCCAAGCATAGATTACACAAGTTCATGGTAAGGAAAAGTTATAAGAGAGACCTGGTGAGGGCCCATCATCCTTAATCTCTCCCTAAAGACTAGCATCTCTAGTAGAATACTTAGACATGATTGCCTTGGAGATAAATGAAATAGTGGAGGATGCCCTTAGGGTCCTTATTGAGGCATATGGCTCTGATGAAGAGGAAGAACATGTTGAAAAAGCACAAGCCCAAATAAAAGAGGCTGAGAAAGAAAAAGGAAAATAAGTTGCCCTAGATCTTATCCTAGTGGCACAATTGAAGAAGAGAAAGGCAAAATTGGCAATGGTCCTAGTTGGATCAAAGAAGCCAAAGTTAAATTTTACTCACCCTACAAGTGAAATCAACTTATTCAGTGAGCAATACCCCATTCATGGGCCAATCATCCATGATTGGTTCATCTATGGAAAAATGCAAAAGATCCCCTCTTATTCCCACTCATGGGCCTTGACCAAATCTATTCACATTGATGTACATGATGATATCAAGCCATGGATAAGGGCTTTAATGAAGGAGGAGGAAGAAAGAAGAATAGTGACCACTATAGGTTCAGATATCAAGTAGATGGATACTTTAAGAGCATCAAGTAGTATCCAGATGGAGGCTCCTAAACCTCTAAATTATATTGAATCAAATACTATTGTGTAATTCAATCTAGACATAGTTGGATTAGAGAGAGTGACAACTAGAAAAGCCATGGTGGAGATTGAAGAGTTCACATTCCAAAAGGTTGAGCCATTTTTAGGCTTAACTCTAGTTAGAGGGTATAAGCTTGATGAACTACCCATCCATGAAGAGGACATTGAAAACCTAGCTGAGGTCTAACTTGGAGAAGGAGAATGATAATTTAAAGGCACATGTTGTCTTATCAGTGCCTGAGATAATGATCAAATTGTTAGATGTCATTATATAATATGTTTGAGGTCTTGAAAGAAATGAAGCTAATACAAAGTGCATTGGCATAATAGAATATAGTGGTTAAGGGTCTAATAACCCAATGACAAGATTCAAAGGATCAAATAATAGGGTTGATCAACATTCAAGTTGAAAGGCAAATTCCTAGATTCAAAATAATAAAGTTAGGATATTTTAATGTAATTCTAAGAATTGATATTAACAAGGTCAAAGGTTTAAGTGCATGGTTCCAAGAACTAGAGACACTCCTAAAAGATGATAAGGAGCTAATGGAAAGGATCAAAAAAATCCTTGGGACCATGCTAACTAATCCTACATAGTCCACTATCACAGGCATCATCAAGGATGATGAATTCAAACATAGAACTACCTTGGTGACCAATGAAATTAAAATTAAAATTCAAGGCCAGTATGGGGAGGATAATAGTAGGATCCTATACATGATTTTGAATATAGGAGAAAGGATAGTTGAGGCCAAAATCATCAAAGAAGCCATGGATATAAATGATAAGGAATTGAATGTCCTAACTGACAATGATGAGGAGTGTCTTTTAAGACCAGTTATGGATTTAGAATTGGTCAATAAGTAGCACCAAAAGGCTATGAATATATTCTAATAGTAGAAAGTAAGTTCTTAGACATAAGGCCCACCAATTAGTTTATATTCTATTTTGTAAAAGCATTGTAATATTTTGAAAGAGGAATATTCTTTTTTAAATGCATATGTTAGTTTGTTAGCATATTTACCTCTAGGTTAGTTTAGTTTGGAAAATCAAATGTATTCTAGAACTTTGAAGAAAAAGGGAAGTTGCCTTTCTTATACATTTTTATTCTGCATTAGAATGTTCTAATGTTATTTGAGTGTGGTAGCAAATATTTAAAGTAAATTTAGTTCTTACTTGTACTTTTGTATATCATCCTAGGAGGTTTGTCCAATGTGTAGTGAGATCTAAGCTTGTGTTATTTTACACTATATACTAGTTAAATGCATACTCCATTGTAATTGAAACTTTGTCATAATGTTTGAGGCTAAGATTAGTAATCACTTATTCTCTTTTGCCTTACCCTTCTCTTTTTCTTCTTTTTTTACCAAAGCAATTTAGTTTAGTTTTCATTATAAATGTCCATTTAGATTAGTCTATAGTTTAAGAATTGATCATAATTCACTAGTATTAGCATAGATACTTACACTTTGAAAATATTTGGTCCATGATGGCTCCCAACCATCATTTAATATAAATTTTTTGGAATAGTTAAACATTGCTCTGTTGTTATTTCACCATAGGTAACATAAGTTACCAAAACCTGCTACTCATGCTCTAAATTCCCAAAATTCTAAAATGAGAAGTGTTCTTTGAACAATAAGGACACTTATGATACATTTAGAGGCATCAACAAGTCCCACTGGCACTAGAATGAGGGCCTCTTTGTGAATTGGTTGAATCTTTGCTAATCTTAGTGTTTTGCTCTAGGATTGATGTTATCTTTGCACTTTTGCATAATTATTTGCTTATAATTGTAAAGATCATTGATCTTTGTGGTATTTGTCATATCTTTGTGCTTCTTTTAGAAAAATATCATAGTTCTTTGATGTTTGATGCTTACTTTGGGTAAATATGGCTTAAGATCTAATAATATGTGGTAGTTGAGGTTAGAATAGCCTATTTTGATCAAAGATAAGTATATATTTTTTAGATCTGGGTTTATTTGAGCTTAGAATTATAAAGATAAACCATATTTTCATAATTAGACACATCTTTGAGCTAGCTTAGTCAAATATTGATGTCTTTTACTATTCTTTATACAAATATTTACAAGATTAGCTTAGTGAGTAGGTTTAATCCCTTTTATTTATAAATATTAACTTGATGTATCATATTTTAAATAGGATATTCAATATTCAAGATGTAATTTCCAAGGATATAAACAAGATCACATTCATAGATAAGAGAGCCTTTGCTTGAGCTTGAAGTCCATAGAAGAACCAGGGAAGATAAAGGTAGCCATAGATATTCCAAATATTTTCCAACCTCACCTTTTCAAGGTACCCCTACCTTTTACCTTCATCCAGGTATGGCTTGGTTGGGAGATTATTCTATCAACATGCTAGGTGTAGTTCATGATCTCCCACATAATCCTAAAATATACTTGCAAACATTTAGTCCAACTGGTATTGTAACTGCTGAAGAGCACATTAAATCTTTTAAAGTTACTTTAAGATTTATAAATTTCATACATGAAGATGTAGCATGTATATTATTCCCATTTAATTTTAAATATGCTACATATAAATGGTTTCTCAATTTGCCTGACAATTATATTACTAGCTTGGTTTCACTAATATTTTCATAGACCAGCTTGGAAAAATTGTTAGTCCATGTGTCATATAAAACCAGCTCACCACCATCAAGAGGGATGAAAGTGAGCCCATAAGGTATTTTAATGATAGGTTCCATAAAATGTATAGTAGGACCATAGAACCTTATAAAATTGATGAGGTTTTAGCTCTAAAAATCTACAAGGATGCAGTGGATCCTATGACTTCTATATTTTTGAAAAGGTCTCTTCTAGCTATAACTTCACTAACTAGGGGTTATTTTGAATTAATGATCATCAATGATCAAATGCATCCCCAAGGATAAATGGCCTACTATGTTCCAAATATCAATCCATATTTTCCCATTCTAAACATCTTCCCCAATAATAAGAAGAATATTCTATCCTTGAATCAATTATTAAATCTAAATCAATTACCTTTGAGTCATGCTACTCCCAATTAGAATTTAGGATTCTTGAGTCATCCTTATACTAATGGATTTAATGTAAATGATCAAAGATATTTAGTACCAGTTGTTGGTACTAACAATAACTAGGTGCACAATTCTGAACATCCCAAGAATGAGAATGAGTCTATCCTAAAAATGGTCTAAAAGTTAAGCACTAATCTCCTTTAGCTGCAAAAAAAAGTTGACAATACTATAGAGAGATCTAGCAGTAACTTCTCATTCCAAATGTTTAATAAGCCAAATAATAGGTTTTAGAATGATATTTTCCACAATAATAAGAATAATGAATCAGGTTCTAAAAAGAGGACTATGGACATTAATCGTATTGACATTGCTTTGCCTAATTATTTTAGAGTGCATTGTACAACCAAGCATGGTAAGATTGATTGCATTGATTTTTTTAAGGCTTTTGAAACTTTCCAAGAAGAGTTAGACACATTTTAAGTGGTCCCTAATAAGGATAATGTTGTAGGTACTTTAGGGTCTAGGCCTCTTGATCAAAATTTCATGGTGGAGACATTTGATTTCCCTTTTCAAGAGGATAATGAACCTGAGGATGTCCCTAAGGAAATCTATATCTTCTAATAATTCTTGAAGAAGACTTATCCTTTGAGGAATAGAGAGTAGAGGTATCCCTTGACTACCTCAACATCTACAAATAAATTTGGAACTCCTCTAGACACTTCTTCAAGTAATCATTCAGAACCACCCAAAGGGAGTACCTCTAAGCATAATGTTGATGTTCTTAATTCTTCAAATAAGACTGGTTATAATATTGTTGAAGACATGAAGAAGATAAAATCTAACATCATATTGCATGAAATAATGTAGATCATAAAACAAAGGGATATTTTGTTGGAATCATTGTCAAAAAAATCCAACAAACAGCCCAAAGTTGATAATGCTAATGTGACTATGCATAAAACTAAGGTGGAATCTCCTCTTTTCTTGCTCATAGTCAGGATGTTCGATAAGAATTTTCAAAAAAAATTATTGGGTTTTGATTCATCTACTAATATCATTCCAATAGTTATTTGAGAACAACTTAGCTTGGCACCTATAAATCTAATAGAGTTATTACTTAATTAGATAAATATAGATTGAAGGTTATTAGTGAATTATTAAATGTTCATATGCAATTGGCCTCTGAGCCTAGAGTGAAATAGTTTATTGATATCCAAATTATTGACATTTTTTATGTTTATGGGATCTTGTTAAGTAGGTAATGGACCAAATATCTAAATGGCTACATGTCCATGGATTGTTCATATTTTTGGTTACTTTGGAAAGGAGTTCCAAACCATATCAGGGTTGAAAAAGAGCCAAGGATGAAGCACATGATCATTGAGTAGAATGTTATGAATGAAAGTTTCAACATAATTGTCTCAGACTTAGGAGTTTTCACTCTAGATACTAGAAAGGTATGTGATCCTAAGAATATTATGTTATGCTTGGGCTATGGAAGCTACATTTTGATGGTGCTAGGTGTAAAGATGCATCTAGGGTAGGCATTATTCTAACTAACCATATTGGTAAGAAATACCATGCTTCCTATAGACTCCAGCTTCCTTCCACCAATAACCTTACTAAATATGAGGCCCTCATTTTAGGTTTACAATTTTCTATAAAAAATAAAGTCAAAGAACTATTAGTCTATGGTGACTTAGAACTAGTAGTCAACCAGGTGAGCAAAAAATATTAATGCAAACTCTCATACCTCTATAGGTATAAGTTTAGAGTTTGGGATATAATTGAGTATTTTGATGCCTTTAATATTGTTTCCATCCATAGGGAGGAGAACCAAGCTATTGATGAATTAGAATCTATTACAAAAAACCTCATGCCTAACCAAGACTCACCCAACTTTAGCATTGAGTTGATACCTTCTCCTTCAGTCCCAAATAATATGAATCATTTTTAGGTCTTTAGTGATAATCAATAGATATTATATTTCATGATTAATTCTAGAGTATTTAAGGCTCACATCATTGATGAGACTGATGAAAATACACTTGGAAAAGGCATGTTTGATGGAAAGGTCATTCAACTGAATGATAATAAAATTCCCAAAGGCATGATTGCCTTAAAGAGGTTATTTGATTAAGACAAGTGGGTTGAGGTTTATAATATTCCAAAGGTAAATGGGAGAGATTACAATGTTGTTGATCTTGGCCCTCAAGATCAACCTTAGTTGGTTAACGTTGGAAAAGCTTGCACTAACATTGAGAATAATAAGTCCAAAGAACTACTAACCAATTACAACGATGTCATAGCTTGGTCTTATGATGACTTGAAGATATTTGATCCAAAATTCCTCACCCATACTATACCCATTAAATAAATTTTTAAACCCTTTAGGAAAAATCAAAGACATGTGAAACATGTCTTATAATCAATGATCTTTAAAGAATTTAAGATATTGTTAGATGTTAGAATTATGTTTCCCATTAGGCATTCTACTTGGGTAGCCAATTTGGTGCCAGTCAGGAAGAAGAATTGTGAGCTTAGGCTATACATTGATTCTATAAATTTTAAATAAAACATCTAAAAAGGACAATTATCCTCTTCCCTCTCTTGACTAGGTGATACAAGTCGTTTCAAGTTTAGCTATGATGTCTTTTATTGATGGCTTTTTAGGCTACAACTAGGTGTTGGTTAACAAAGAAGACAAGATGAAGATAACTTTCACAACTAAATGGGGGACCTTCACCTACAAGAGGATTCCTTTTAGATTAATAAACATAGTAGCTACTTTTTAGAGGGCCATGGACCATACCTTCTAAGGTCTGATTGGTAGGTGCATCATTATATATATGGATGATCTAACCATTTTTTTAAATAGGAAAGATCACTTTATGCATTTACAACAAGTATTTGAGAGATGCAGAAGGTATGAAATCTCCCTAAACCCCAATAAAAGCATCTTTTATGTTATTAAGGCAAATTATTAGGCCACATTATAAATAAAGATGGGATCTCCATAGATCCTAAAAGAGTGGAAGTTATATCTAAGATAGAGCCTCCAAATAGTAGGAAAGAGTTAAAATCATTTTTTGATAAGATAAACTTTGTAATAAAGTTCATTTCTAGATTTACAAAGATTTTCAAGCCATTGAATGACATGCTAAAGAAGAATGATAAGGTCTCATAGAATGAGGAATCTAGGAAGGCATTCAATGACATCAAAGAAGTAATTAGCCAGGATCCAATTTTTATAAGTCTTGACTTTTAAAAAGACTTTTATCTCTATTATTTTTCTTCTAACCATATTATGGCTATATTTTTAACTCAAAAGGTTGATGGGTGTGATCACCCAATATATTTCATGAGTAATAACTTTAAGAATGTTGAATTTAATTATTCATTGATTGATAAACAAGCATATGCATTAGTTAAGGTAGTGTATAAATTTAGGCACTATATCCTTAGAAATAAGGTACATGGTATTCTACTTGACCCTACCAAAAAATGTATGTTGAGCCAGAATGAGTTTAGAGAATGTAGAGGTAAATGGATATCAGTTTTGTAAGAATATGACATATATATGAAAATGGAAAAACTAGTAAGAGGTCAAGGCTTGATCTAAATGATTGTTAATGTCAACCCTAAGCTAAGTATTATGCAAGTTGATTAGTATAAATCTTAATCTAGTGAGTGATATGATTCCATATTCATTTTTTAATTAATGGTACCTATCTTGTAGGACTAACTAGGGAGTAAAAGAGGGCCCTAAGGCTCACTTCTCATTATCTGATCAAATATGGGATTTTATATAGAAACAACTTTGAAGGGGTCTACTTCAAATGTGTCTCAAAATAAGAAGCTACCCAAATCATGAGCACCTTTCATGAGAAGTTTGGCAATAGGCACCCATTTAGGAAGACTATATCCCACAAGATCCTCAAAGTTTCCTACTATTGGCCTACTATTTTCAAATATGCTCACAAGCACGTGAGGGAATGTCACTCATGCCAAATATTTAGCACCAAAGAGCCCAAGGCAATAATGCCTTTATAACCAGTCATGGTTGATAAACCATTTGCATAATGGGGGTTAGACTTTGTAGAGGTAATAAACCCTAATTCATCAAAAGGTCAAAAGTATATCCTAACTACCATAGATTATTTCACAAGGTGGATTAAAGTTGTAGCCATCAAATAATGCAATACCGAAGAAGTGATTAATTTCTTGGAAGAGAACATATGTACCAGATTTAGAAATCTAATCTATCTGGTGTTTGATAATGGATCTGCATTTATATCCATAGAGATGATAGAATGGGAATATGATAATGGCATTTGTTTCAATTTTTCATCCAACCATTACCCCCAAAGAAATGGAGTGTCTGAGTCTGCTAATAAGAACTTAATAAAAGTAATCAAGAAGTTTTTTGTAGATAAGCCTAGGACTTGGCATAAGCTTCTCAATTATGCACTATGGGTAGATAGGATAAGGGTTAAGAAATCATTAACGACATGACCATTTTTATTGGTATATAACTAAGAGCCTATCTTCCCTATCACTCCTAAACTGCCTACATATAAATTCATGCAAGAGTATATGGAATAAATCCAAGAGCTTAAAAATTCAATATTGATAGACATCATCCAGATGGAAGATGTATGAGAGGAAGCCTTTGATAATTTTAGTAGACATCAGACCATGGTGAAGAGGTGGTTTGACAAAAGATCAAAGATCAAGGTGTTCATACAAGGGGATTTAATTCTCCTTTGGGACAAAGTATCTAACCCTAAGGACAAATATGTTAAGTTCAAACCTTTGTGGATTGGCCCATATCAAATTACAGACACATTAGGAGACAACACCTTTAGACTCAAAGACTTACAAGGAGCAGAGTTCACACTACCCATCATTGGGTAGTACCTTAAGCATTACTTCTCTACTACTCCTCTTGAGGTCTTTATGGATTAACTCTATAATATGGTTAGACTTAGTGTAGGTAAGATAGTTTCTTTTAGTTCTTTCCTTCCTATCCCTTATTTGTATATAAGCATGTGTGTGTGTGTGTGTGTGTGTGTGTGTGTGTGTGTGTGTGTGTGTGTGTGTGTTTCCTTTTTTTCTTGATTTTTTGCTTTCTATTTTGTGTTTGCTTTGTTTCTTGGTTCCTTGCTTCCAATAATTCCTTTTGGACAACCTTTAGCTCAAAATTTATTTAGTTTTCTTGAAACTCCAAAGCTTAGGAAACTAGGTATGAACCTAATACATATGATAACTATAGTTATAAAATGTGAGCCTAATGTTTTGATTTGAAGAAACTAATAAAGACTAATTGAAGAGGCCAACTATTCCATGAGAACTTTAACATTGTCTTAACCTAATTTTAGTTTTAATAATATTTGCACTTGTAGGATGAACTTAATATATTAAGACACATTCATGATTGCACTTAACAAACATCCTTGCCCGGGATAATGGTTATAGCCATAGGTGATTTTATAAGGATCAACACTTGAATAAATCCTTAAACCTAACTACCCTATTCCCAACCTTGATAAAAGCATAAGAGATCTAAAAATACAAAAAATAAGAATGCAATGTAAAATCAAAAGCTTTTCAATCATAGGTGATTCTAGTAATCTCCATCAGGATATGGATGCTTGACTGGCAGTGGAGCAAGGCCGTGAGTGGAGCCAAACGCATCTTGATCAAGGCTATGGATGCTTGGCTAGAAGCAAATCAATGCACAAGCCTTTCTTGAACTAGAAACATGGTTCTTAACGAATATCTAAACATGCTCCAAGTCAATTTTAATGATTAAAAATATGAAACTTAGAAGTTGTCCCTTGAATCCCATGGAAAATAGTAAGTAGAATCAAAGCACACACACAACATGGCTATGCCATAATGTTTTATCCTAATTCTTCAAGCACAAGGTTTATTTCAACCATAAAATGATCTAGATAATGGCATTGATCAAGTGAAGTGGATGACTTAGTTGTTTGTCTAAACCAGAGTCTCTAGGTTCTGACATATTATTATGATTCCCCTGAAAGCCACCATTTGTTGAGGTCAACATACCCCAATTTTTTGAAAATTGGGACCATTGAGATACTTTGAACCTTAACCTTAAAAACTCAATGTGATTATATCATTGTTATAATTTGAATATCATCCACTTTGATAAATTTAGCTTACTAGCTTATGGTTTTGCTTTGAACTTGCCTAATGTTGATAATAATTGGTCTTATAAATTGTATGTTTCATGGAGACCTATTTAAGGGATCATGCTTGGAGTTTACAGAGTAACTCTATTTAATTTTTCACTAACCTTGGGTTTATGAAAAAAAAGGATTCATATTTTGAAAGCTCCTTCATAAAACATTAGCATAAACCGTTGGTTCAAATTTGTATTTAGTGGGAGCATTTGGTAGGAATATTTTAAATTTATTTTGGACTTAAGCCCCAATTTTTATCTTAAGGTTGGGTCATGTTTTTTAACATGACCCAAACTTAACCTAAAAAATATGCTTAGTCTCCTTTTATTTTCCCCTTTTGTTTTTTATATTTCTAACGTGGTCAAATGTTATTCTAGCAAGGTCCTTTTATTTTAAGCATAGTCCCCTTTATTGTTACCTACTTAGCCTAAAGCCTTAAGGCTAAGTCCCCATTAATGTTTATTTAAAAAAATGAGACTTTAGTCTGAATGTATGAGACTTTAGTCAATTGTAATGATTAAAGATATGAAACTTGGAAGTTGTCCCTTGAATCCCATGGAAAATAGTAAGTGGAATCAAAGAACACACACAACATGGCTATGTCATAATGTTTGATCCTAATTATTCAATCACAAGGTTTATTTCAACCATAAAATGATCTGGATAATGGCATTGATCAAGTGGAGTGGATGACTTAGTTATTTGTCTAAACCAGAGTCTCTAGGTTCTAACATATTATTATGATTCCCTTGAAAGTCACCATTTTTTGAGGTCAACATACCCCCATTTTTTGAAAATTGGGACCATTGAGATACTTTGAATCTTAACCCTAAAAACTCAATGTGATGAGATCATTGTTAAAATTTTAAGATCATCCACTCTGATAAATTTAGCTTACTAGCTTATGGTTTTGCTTTGAGCTTGCCTAATGTTGATAATAATTGGTATTCATGTCTTATCAATTGTATGTTTCATGGAGAACTATTGAAGGGATCATGCTTGGATTTTACATAGTGACTCTATTTAAGTTTTCACTAACCTTAGGTTTATGAAAAAAAAGGATTCATATTTTGAAAGCTCTATCATAAAACCTTAGCATAAACCCTTGGTTCAAATTTGTATTTGGTGGGAGCATTTGGTAGGAATATTTTAAATTTATTTTGGACTTAAGCCCCAATTTTTATGTTAAGGCTGGGTCATGTTTTTTAACATGACCCAAACTTAGCCTAAAAATTATTCTTAGTCCCCTTTTATTTTCCCTTTTTGTTTTTTATATTTCTAATGTGGTCCAATGTTATGCTAGCAGGGTCCTTTTATTTTAAGCATGGTCCCCTTTATTGTTACCTACTTAGCCTAAAGCCTTAAGGCTAAGTCCCCATTCATGTTTATTAAAAGAAATGAGACTTTAGTCTTAATTTATTAGCCTAAGTCTTATTTCAATGTGGGTCATGACTTAAAAACCTTACTCCTTTGTAGATATAATGGTCCACGCTTCATCATGGCTTTTAATCAGACAAAGCAAAGCCAACATTGAAAAGTCAAAAGGCCCAAAAAGCCCCATAAAACCACCATGAGGTTCTCTCACAAATAGTAACTTGATGAGATTAAATTTTACATTCACATGACCATCATTTTACATCTACAAGGTTGTCATTGATGTCTACGTGACCATCAACTTTAAGCCCATCAAAACTAAGAACTTTATGAGCTTAAATTTGATGTCATTTTATGTACATGAGACCATATTTGATGTCCACAAGGCTATCAAATTCAATATTTTTGAAAATTTTACTTAGACAAAAGGAACATGTGTTTTTATCATTTGAAGGGGCCACTCTAATATTATGCTTTGAAAAATTAGCATAAAATGATTTAACCTAAGTCTTTTCATGTTTATTAATATGAAATAGACTTATCTAAATGCATTTTAACCTAAATAATTTATATAGATATGCACTAATTAAAGTTCATACATCATGAAATATCCAATGGTCTATGCTTCATTATGCCTCTTGATCGAATAGCATGAGATCACTAATGACTTTTCAATAGTTATACAAAATCCCATGAGATCAACAAGTGGTAGATATGCATTCAATATGTGACTAGTGTAGGATACCAAGCTCAAAAAGCCCATATAGGTTTTAAGTGGCACAACTATAGGGTTTGAGACAAAGATGGTTAATGATATACAAGAGCCTAGATCATGATCAATAGTTTATGCTGATCCTTAGATCTTGATCGAATGATGTGAAGTAAAAGGTAGTTTTTAAATACCAATGGCTAGTGTTTTGAAGGCATTTATGAAAATACCAAAAAAAAGTGCCAGATAGATGTCAAATAAGCACCATATAAGCATAAAATGATAAAAGTAGAGATCTTATGTGCTTGAAAATGCAAATGTATAAAGTCAAAGGTCTAAATCAAATCTAAGGCATGTATGAGCCAAAGTCCAAGTAAGCCATCACCATTAAAACTTTAAGAAATCTCCAAAATTACCAAAAAAATCCCTAATTTGAGCTTGGATTGATCATAGCTAAGCTAAAAGGGAGTCTAATTGCAATTTGAGCATAAAATAATTGACCCAAAGACCATTTAGAACATAGTAGTAAGCAATTTGTAAAGTTTTGAAGCCATGGCATCTTGGAGGAAACAATATAGGGATGATATATAGTTGTATTTGTCTAAAAATAATGAAGGGAGGGTCTTTAAGGACACAAACCTAGATATTATTACATTGAATACAAGGAATAAGAACTGGTATGAGCTCTTTTGGACCATTGAAGAGATGTAGGCCATCACTAAAGAACACAAGATTGTCACTATAACTAGAAGTTATTATGACCTAGTTATAGTCCAAATAGCCAATCTCCACCATGCAACTACCAAACTAAAGATAATCCATTATATCAACATCCTTGCTCTCATTTTCAAGGACTATAGGATTGATCAGGGTTAGATTATTCATGAAAGGACCTTTATAATAATTGCATTCATTGCACCATTGGCCTTTGACATTTATTAAAATCTTCCAAAACCCCAACTGGATTTTCCCACTATTAAGGAATATATTGGCAAGAATGATCTAGACACCATCCTTAGGCTATGGTTGCTCTAAGGGAGCCATGTGATCTGAGACCCTGCTAGAAATATCCTAGTTTCCCAATTTAGAGAGGGGTTTAGGGTAATTATGACCCTATAGAATAGAATATTTAGAGGCCCTTCAACCTCTTATGTCAACAAGAGTTGGGTATCTTATATCTAATTCATGGTAGAGAAAGAGATTACTCCTCTAATTATATATATCTAAAAATACAATTCATAGCCATTAAAAAGACCAATAATCAATTTTTTATGATGTCCTATCTATTAGATGCCTTACTAGCCTCCACCTAGATCCCTCATATCAAAAATTGGTCATCTAAGGGCAAATTTATAGTCTCCCACCACTATTCAAAGCTACACATATTCAAATATAGGCATAACATCCAATTCATCTATGACTATGTGTATCCAGCCCTGGTGGAAGCCATCATAAGGATCCCTATGCCCAGGATAAGCCCTTTAATCAAGAAATATGTGGATCCAATAGGAGACATATGGTTATATCTAGATTATATAATGATTATAATTGAAGGTATTTTGATCCAACATTACAAATTGCTTGTCTATGTTCCCATCAAGTTGGTAGAGCAAAAAATTGCATACCAACTTCTTAATGGGGTGGACAGAGTGTAAAAAGACAAGAGGAAATACCTCCTCCATCCCTTTCATTTGACCATTGTCAAGACTATGTTACATAATTGGGATAAGGCGAATAATATGGCCAGGCATAGTTATTCTTTCAAATTGAAACTAGATGAGTTGAAGATATGGGACCCCAATAGCAAGGTCTCCACACACTTGAAGTCTAACCAATTACCCAAGCCAGCATATGAACACAAAATTTATGTCTATGACACCATATATATCAAAGCAAAAAAAATTTAAGAAACATTAGCTAGGCTCAAGGGACATAACATTAGACTTGACCATAGACTAACTAATGATCAGAATCCCCTTAGAGACATATGGCAAATGGGACCTCTGCAATACCATTTTCTATCTAAACCTTCAAGTCCCCCTCAAAATCAACCATAAGTGGAAGGTAAATAACCCCAAACATAGATTACATAAGGTCTTAGTAAGGAAAAGTTGGAAGAAAGACCTAGTGAGCACCCATCATCTTCAATCCCTCCCCAAAGACCAATATCTCTAGTGGAATACTTGGGCATGATTACCTTGGATCCAAATGAAATAGTGGAGGATACCTTTAGGGTCATTTTTGAGGCATATGGATTTGATGAAGAGGAGAATCATTTTGAATAAACACAAGCCTAAGTAGAGGAGGCTAAGAAAGAAAAAGGAAAAGAAGTTAACCTAGATCTTGTCCTAGTGGCACCATTGAAGAAGAGAAAGGTAGAATTGGCAATGGTTCCAGTTGGATCAAAGAAGACAAACTTGACTTTCACTCACCCTATAAGTGAAATAAACTTATTCAGTGAGGAATACCCCATTCATGGACCAATCATCCCTAATTGGTTCATCTATGGAACAATATAGAAGATCCCCTCTTATTCCCTCTCATGGGCCTTGACCAAAGCTATTAACATTGAGGTACATGGTGATATCAAGCCATAGATAAGGGCTTCAATGAATGAGGAATAAATAAGAATAGTGACCATTGTAGGGTTAAATAGTAAGTAGATGATGCTCTAATAACATTAAGTAGTACCTATATGGAGGCTCCTAAACCTCCAAAGTATACTAAATCAACTATTACTACGTAATTCAATCTAGAGATAGATGAATTAGAGAGAGTGACAACTAGAAAAGTGACAACTAGAAAAGCCACAATGGGGACTGAAGAATTCACATTCTAAAAGGATAAGCCATTTTCAATCTTAACTCTAGTTGGAGGACAGCAGCTTGGTGAACTACCCATTTATGAAGAAGACATTAAAATCTTAGTTGAGGATCATTTAGTGCAAGTTAGATCTAGCATCAGGGGGATGAAATAAATTATATCTAACTTGGAGAAGGAGAAGGATCATTTGAAGTCACATGTTGTCTTATCAGTGCCTAAGATAATGATCAAATTTCTATATGAATCCTTTTATAATATGTTTGAGGCCTTGAAAGTAATGAAGCTAAGGAAAAGTGCATTGGCATAGCAAAATATAGTGGCTAAGGGTATAATAACCCAATGGCAATCTTCAAAGGATCAAATAATAGGATTTATCAACATTCAAGTTGAAAGATAGATTTATGGATTCAAAATAATAAGTTTAGGACATTTGAATGCAATTTAAAGAATTGTTATTGATAAGGTATAAGGTTTAAGTACATGGTCCTAAGAACTAGAGAGACTCTTGAAAGATGATGAGGAGCTAATGGAAAGGATTGAAAAACTCCTTGGGACCATGCTAACTAATCCTACATATCCCAATGTCATAAGCATCATCAAGGATGATGAATTCAAACACAAAACTACCTTGGTGACCCAAGAAATAAAAAGTAAAGTTCAAGGCTAGTCTAGGGAGGATAATAGTAGGATCCTAGACATGATCCTTAATGTAGGAGAAAGGATAACTAAGGCTAGAAGCATCAAATAATCCATGGCCAAAAATGATAAGGAATTAAATTCCCTAGCTGAAATGAGGAGTGTATTTTAAGACTAGCTATGGATTTGGAACTGGTCAGTAAGTAGCACCAAAAGGCTAGGAATATCCTCTAGCAACATCAAGTGAGTTCTCAAACATAAGGCCCACCAATTAGTTATTATTCCATTTTGTAAAAGCATTGTAATATTTTGAAGTAGGAATATTCTTTTGTAAAGGCATATGCTAGTTTGTTAGCATATTCACTTCCAGGTCAATTTAGTTTGGAAAAGCAAATGTATTCTATAACTTTGTAGAAAAAGGATAGTTGTCTTTACTTCTTGTACATTTGTACCTTATAACTGACCAGTATACTATCTTGTCCTCCTATAAAAGGCAATACTACCATCTTGTAAAGGGAGAGAATTTTGAGAAAGATTTGGATACTTTGAGTAGTTAATACAATAAAGTAATTCTGAAAAGAATGTCCAAAGTTATTTGTGTCAATTGTTACATGGCTTTTCTCTCAATTGCTAGTTTTAAGTCTTGAATTTGAATATTTTCTATGAATTCTAAGTTGCATCTTTGATTACAGGGTTGTTAATGTGTGTTTAAATTAGATTAGTTGAATGATCTTGAATTTGATTTGTTTTATTTGCTCTTTGTTAGAATGTGCTAATGTTATTTGAGTGTGGTAGAAAATCTTTAAAGTAAATTTAGTTCTTACTTGTACTTATTTATATCATCCTTGGAGGTTTACCTAGTGTGTAGTGATATTTGAGGTTGTGTTATTTTACACTATGTAGTAGTTAAATGCAAACTTAATTGTAATTGAAAATTTGTCATAATGTTTGAGGTTAAAATTAGTAATCACTTATTCTCTTTTTTCCTTACCCTTCTCTTTTGCTTCTTTTTTAACCAAATCACGTTAGTTTAGATTTCATTGTAAATGTCCATTTAGATTAGTATGCAGTTTAAGCTTTGATCATAATTCTCTAGAATTATCATAGATACTTACACTTTGAAAATATTTGGTCCATGATGGCTCCCAATCATCAATTAATATAAATTTTATGGAACAGTTAAACATTGATCTACCTCTATTTCACCATAGGTATCATAAGTTTTCAAAACCTACTACTCATGCTCTAAATTTATAGAATTATGAAATGAGAAGTGTTCTTTGAACACTAAGGACACATGTGATACATTCAAAGGCATCAATAGGGCATATTTTTATGTCACATAATCAAAGGGACATGACTTATTCAAATGTTTATAAAGTTAATAATGACATATTCAAGTGTCCATATAATAAACAATGACATATGCAAATGTTAATGAAAACATATGTAGGAATAGGGGCTGAAAACAAAGGAGCATATTAAAATGCTTGAAAAATTAATACAAGACACTCAATGAAGTGCATAAAATAAATCATAAGCAACTAGCATAAACATGTCATAGTGGCCCATGGATCTAATGTGTTAGGAAAAGTATGTCAAACATATAGCATATCAAGTACCCTATTTAAGATATAATCATGGATAATAGACATATGTAAGTACAAATGTAATCTCAAACATGATAATGTAGAGTGATCATCAAACCATATAACATGTGTGTATGAGTATCAAAGAAGTGGATGCCCCCAATGTCCATATGACATGAGTAGAGGGAAAGCCCAACATCTGAAATATGAATGTATCATGTATTTATATGTGCACGTATCACACTTAAGTATAAGTGGTACACATGTGTATGTAGCAGTAACTAAGTATGTTGTCTATCAATATGGAACTAACATATAGATGCTAAGGAGCCAATAGAACATGTAAGTGTCAAAAGTGTTTTTGAACTTTTGTATGTTTTTTTATTTTTTGGTATTTTTGGAATTTTTGAAGATAAAATATCATTTTATGATGCCATCCAATGGATATTCATAGGTACCTCCCCCACTATGAACCTTACAAATTTAAGTTGGATCTTTTACATTGATGTAGTGATACTGAGGCAATCATCATCTGCAATGAAATTTAAATGGGTTTAAAAAGGCTTGATTATAATTATCAAGTGGTACTTGGATTTTTAATTTTGTTTATAACAATGTAAATGATGTATCTATTAGAGAATCAAGTGTACCATCTTCATATTTTTCATAATCAATATTGTTAGGATCATATAAATATATAGTATCATTAGGATCATAATTATCGATGCAATTATATAACTTATTAGGATGCTCTTGAACTTTTAATATACCATTTTAAGTGTTTTTATATGAATAAGAAATTATACCATAGTATAATTTTAACCTTCTTGGTATGTCATTATTTTTATCTCTATGAAACTCAGATGTTAGTAACTTATGAACATTTTGAGCTACATGGTTTACCTTGTTATTATCCGTATTTGGTTCTATACATTTTGGAGATGGATTCAACTCATATGTACCAAGTACTATAGGTCTAAATAGATCATGTGGCAAGATAACAAGTGTATCAAAACAAAGTTTTCTCAATTGTTCATCTACCATATTGGTATTAGGAATAATATCATGATTGTCATAATCATTTGGAATTGTGTCCTCTTGTTGTTTGATATTGACCAATAAAGGGAGGTCACATGGCTTATTTGTTGGTGTATTTAAGATCATTGGTTCCTTCAGTAATTGTATATCATTTAGAATTTTTGAAACATTTGGTAATGGTATTTTCTCTATTTATTTGTTATTTTGACCCTTCTATTGATTTGAATTATCTTTTGGTGCCCATATTTATTGTTTTGGTATATGTGTTTTAAGAGAGGCATTCATAATATGAGTGGTTTTCTTAATTGATGTATTAATTATAGGATCAACACTATTTTTATGATTTTTTACTTTATTATGTAATGCCAAACAATAATCTTTATGATGCCCATGCATTCTTTGATATGCATAATATTATTTGGATCTACATATAAGATATACATGAGGTAATTTAATTAATGTGTTTTAAAGAATTTCTCTTAGTATTTTGCTTGGTATCTTAGTATCTATTTGGTCACTTTTGGAACCACTTATTTTGGATGTATTTTTTTAATATTTTCATTTAGATGTGAAACCTTATTTGGCACAACATTGGTAGATGAGGATGCAAACACACAATTAACACCACCATGTGTTGGATGTTTTAGGAGTGTATTCTAATTTTGTATCTCCTTTATTAACTTAATCATATCAATTATTTGATATTTTAAGGTTTCATAATCCTAAACCCTAGGTATTTCAGGTTGATTGCCTTTATTTGAAACTATAGGGTTGGACACCTTACCCTGTGGATAAGTGATAGCCTAGACCTAGTAGAGGGATGAGAGATATCACCCTCCCTAGTTTAGGAGGATGAAGGATATTTTTAATATCCATTTGAAATGTTTTGAAAATTGATATGAAGATAGGATAAGAAAGGCTTATAAATGCTAAGGAGAAATCAACCATGATAAAATAAGGATATAGGAATTTCAGACCATTGGTTGAGTTTTATGAAAAAATGAGATAGGTTTTTATGTAAAAACATGAAATGAGATGAACCCAAAAAAATATGCAATCAAAAGTACATATATGGAATGTAGATCTAAATTTAGTAAAAATAGTAAATTTCTAAATTTGGAAAATCCATACAATATTTTGGCAAACCGAAAAGGGGGTTTTTTATATAGAAATATTTATTAAGAACCAATGGTTAATTTGAAATTTGATCTAATATGAATAAAAAATAGGCCAAATAATTTGATATGCTTTATAGGTAAACCCTTGAATATTCCAAATATAGAATCAACAATTGAAATAAATCATGGATATTTTTTAAAGATCTAAGAGTGATTTTTAAATAAAATGTATTTTTTAATGAAAATCATAAATTAATTTTAACATAATTAAATCATTCAACTTGTATGCCAATATTTACTAAAAATAGTAAATTCCCAAAATTTAAAAATCTGCACCAAATTTTAGTGAAAAAGAGGTTTTTGCATGTAATAATATTAGTAAAAAATACATTTGAGTAATTTTGAAATGAACCTGAATGGAGGTTTAAATGTGCCAATCAAGGAATAATCTACTTGAAAGCATATGCACGCAAATCCCTTGTGAATAGAGGAGGTAAAACCCTAGGGTAAAGCTTCAGATCTAAATATCCATCATAATAATTTGAAACCCTAAGAGGCTTGAAAGCCATAGAATATAATTTTATTGAATTCACATGGATCAGTTTCATCAAATGTTGAACCCTAAAATGGTGTCTATATTGATGTTACCTAGATTATATTAAAGGGATATATATAAGTGAAATGTTACAAGGGTGATAATCAAATATATAGCATGCCAATTACATGCTAAACTTAGATATAAGCATACACTAAATTGATTATGCTGAGATAGTATAAATATGAAAATTACAACTATGCTAAATATAAAAATGATAAATAAGTGAAGTACTTAGCTTGTTTTGATGTTAATGTAGTTTTAGAATTAGAACAAGTTGGAAGAATATTCTAAAACAGTCATTAGATTCTAGTTCTAATGCCTCTGGCTCTTTGGATAGTAACATCAACCTAGGATGGTTATATTGATGTTATTATTTGGGTTCGATGCTAATGTCCTATATAGAATATCTTCTAAAATAAGATGTAACCACTTGGATGCTTCAAGGTTTTATTCACCTTCACTCTGGTGTATTTAGATATGGGTCATGGACTATTGTTCATTATAAAATGGTAAAACCCTAGCTTTTCATATTCAATGTGACCTTGGAAGAAAATGGGTTAGTGGGTACATGGTGTCAAGTTAACCCTAATAACCCCACTATTAAAGGATGTTATCTACATTGATAATACTCTAAATATGGGACTTAGAATAATGTAGTTCTCTCCTACATGTTGAATTATGTGAATCATAAAATGTGTGCAAAAAAATTAAAATAGTGACCTAGCTTGTAACTTGGTAAATCAAGCTCTTGAGTTGTTCTTTTAGTACTTAAAACTTGTAGATGTGTTGTATGTGTTGTCACCAAATCTTGCACCCTAGAAGAGAGTGTTCAAGTATCTTCCAAATTTGGGCAATGTTGAAACATTTCCAAGCATGTGGGTATATCTATAGAGGAAATGAACCTCTAGATTTAAAGGGCTAGCTTCTTGAATATATTTTTACAAAACAAATTATATCTAAACTAGTTTTCCTGATAGGAAAAGAGTTATAAATTATAGAAAAGGAAAACCTACTCTAAGAGTGGTGATACACCAAGATTATCTTCCACATGGATATCATATTTAAATGCACAATATAGAAAAACACATAGACCACTTTCAATCTCTAAGGGTTCTAACATAAATATTTTAGTATAGAGGTGAGATGCATAAAACAACATAAAGTAAATCAATTGAAAGGTAGATTTCACATTCTAGGAATAGCTATACACTTATAGCAATTTGACACACTTAAATACACTCTAAATGACCTATTAGACTAAGAAATTTTGTGTAGGCATGAAGGATAAAGTATTGAAGGATATTAAATCATCATTTCCAATCACTATATATCACTTACACGCTTATATAATTGTTCAAAAACTTGAAAGAAATAGACTAGTACTAATGCTTTAAAGGCAAAATGTGATATCAATCCAACATGGCTTTGCCATACATCATGTGGAACTTTTTTTTACTAGCCCAAGGGCTATATTTATAGTAGAAGGGAAACAAGAGGGGGGGTTTTTTGGTGTTAAAAAGAGGAATCAATCTATTAGAAGCCTCCAACTGTGGTTACAATTGTCTCTATAAATGATGCTCATTTGGGCCATGTGATTGATCCATATCACCTCAAGTGGTTATCTTTCTCTCTCAAAGATGCTTCATTAATGGTTACACCAATATAATCAAGATATTTCAAGCTAAGTGATAGAATTAATGTGGTTATTGTGAATGAGTCCACTTGTTGTATATTTATTTTGATGTTAATAGATTATCACCAGCTCACTGAGCTATATAATG
The DNA here is from genome assembly GCA_037957365.1 of Torreya grandis. NCBI lineage: Eukaryota > Viridiplantae > Streptophyta > Pinopsida > Cupressales > Taxaceae > Torreya > Torreya grandis. Next base: position 2,750,985 of record JARHVA010000631.1, on the reverse strand, counting down.
GTGTAGAGGAGAGACCCTTTCATTCCATTGGCCTTGGAGATGAAACCACTTGAAGCCTACATGTATGCCTCCCTAGCATTGTCAAGATGTTGGATCCATGTGTATGTCTACAAACATTCCATGGAAGCTTGTTATAGCTCAACCTTGATCAGATGTTCCATTCTTGTAGATTCCCTCAACCTCTTTCCTTTTGATTAGCCATTGATAATAACTCAAATCTTGATCAAAATTCTCAAAGTGATGTGATCCCTCTAATCTACTTTATCTTGCTCCATCTGATATTTTCAATGGATAAAAAATGTGAGCCCTTAGATATTTGAACATTTGAGTGAAGACCATAAATCTGCTTGGGACCCACTATTTAAATGTTAATGGCTAACCCATCACTATTTAAAAACCAATGGCTATCCCATCACCCTAAATTTTATGTCTGTGTAACTGTCACTCTACTAGAACCATTCCTTCAAGGTATTTTCCTTAGACCTTTGCTTTCACATTTTCTCAAACAATTTTCTCATGGACCCTTTTCTCTAAAAGAAATAACTTTTTGGGCCCCTCCCTATTTCATCTTTTACAAATATTGAACATGCCCTTTAGCCTTTTGAAATATCCCTTTGGAAATATTGAACATGACCTTCGACCTTTGAAAATGCCCCTTTAGAAAGATTGAACATGCCTTTTGGCCTTTTGAAATGTCCCTTTAGAAAGATTGAACATGCTCTTCAGCCTTTTGAAATGTGCCCCTTTAGAAAGATTGAACATGCCCTTTGGCCTTTTTCATGTATCCCTTCAAAAATATGTAAGATGCCTATCAAAACTATTGAACTGTACCCTTCAGAAAACTTGAACAAGACACTTACTCGAGAAAAATACCCTTCAAGAAAGTGTGTAGGGAACTTGCACGAGAAACAATTCCTTCAAAAATATTGCAAAGGACCAATTCCTTTAGAAAGATTTAAAGTTCCTTTTGAAGAAATAACCCTTCAAAAATATTGTTTTGGATAAAATGTATGAAATAATTCCTTCAAAAAGATTATTTCAAACATTTGTTCTTAAAAAATTCTTTCGTAAATATTGTTTCAGATAAAACGTCTAAAACAATTCTTTTGAAAAGATTATTTTGGACATTCTGTCTAAAATAATGCCTGTCTTAAAAAAAAACCCAAAACAGAACCTTGCCAAAAGAAATAACACTTATGCAAAAATACTAAACAAAGGCTTCTAAAGGAAATAACACTTGACACTTTATTTTGGGCATAGTGTGAAATGCTTCTTTTGATAGACAACTTTTGAATGTTGCACTTAGCCAAAATTAAAAATGCAAAATTTGGGAGTGAAAATTGGTTAACATTCTTGGTGATTCCTAAGGGAGCATGCTCTTTATGCCTAAAACCAGTTACATAAATCCTTCCATTGGCCATGGAGTCATGCATATAGGCACCTTACATGACTTGAACAAACCTTTAGCTAAAAAAACACAAGTTGGTCGATTCACATGGACAAGGGCAAAGACACACACAAAATAAAAGGAAAGAAAAACACCTGTCCTATAAAGCACTTAGAGAACACAACAAAAAAATAAAGGAGACAAAACTAGACTAAACACACACACCTATGCTACTATTTAGAAAATATACTTTTAAGGACTAATAATAGAACTTTAGATGTATCTTATTCACAGGGATAGGCAATTATTCTCCATTCATCTTGGTTAGCTAAAAGGAGTTACTTTGCTTGTACTTGCTAATGATGTAAGGGCCACTCCACAAATCATCAAACTTTGTATGTCTACCTGGTTTTGATCTATCTTCATCCCATTTTAGAACCAAATCACCTTCCTTGAATACTCTTGCAATTGATCTTTTGTCAAAGTACTTATTCATGAGTACTTGGTGGTGTTTTATGGCCTTGTGTGCATTGTCTCTTGCTTCTTATAGTTACATTAGTTCTATCAATATAACTTCCATTAGAGTATTTTCAAGTAGTTCCAACTGATGTGCAAGCTCTAGAGTAGGAATTTATTTAGATATGGATAGCCTATCCTCTCTCCCATAAACAAGCACAAATGGTGAGTTACCAATTGGTCTCTTAGGAGTGATCCTATTGGCCCATAATGCTATCTTCAACTTGGTGTGCCATGCTCTTTGATTTTTCTCTAATGTGCTCTTGATGATCTCAATGAGATTCTTGTTAGTAGACTCAGCCAATTTGTTACCTTGAGGGTAATAGTTGGATGAGGTAATCAAGTCAACTCCATTCCTATTTTCCCAATCAAAAGTTTTATCACTTATGAAATCAAGTGCATTATCAACAATGATAACTTGGGTAACTTTAAACCTTGTTATAATGTTCTCATAGAACTCCAAGATAGCATTTTCACTTGCTTCCTTCAATGAAATAGCCTCTACATACCTTATGAAGTAGTCAATAATAGTCAATATCCATTTGTGTCCAACATTTGATGGAGGGTTAATCACACCAATTAAATCAAGGCCCCATTGCATGAAAGGTTGGTCTACTTAGATAGGATTCAATTCAATGGAAGGGCTATAAGTTTCTATTTACCTAAAAAGAAGGAACATTAAGGACACATCTTATCCCAATGGTAAGAGTCCTTAAAAAGACTAGGCCAATAGTAACTAGACCTCATTATCTTTGCAACCATAATCTTAGGAGAAAAATGACCTCTGTCTACACCATTATAAAACTTTTATAGTAACATACCAAACTAATCATTGTTAACACACCTTAACATCACACCATTCACATCTTTCCTAAAGAGATCACCATCTAAAAGATAGTATGGAATGGTCTACAATCTAAAATAATTCCTTTGAGACTTGTTCAATCCATTAGGTCACCCACCATTTTGAACAAAACTAATGATATCTTGTGTCTAACTTTGAACTTGTTCATGATTAGCGGGTTGGGGGTGAACTTGGTTGATCAAGACTTCCTCTTTTGGATCTTGAAAATATGAATCTAAATGTTCACATAACCCTTTTCCTCTTACCAATTTTTTCACATTAATATCCACATCATACTCCACATCATACTCCATTAACTTTATAATCCACCCAGCTCTCTTTTTATTGAGGTCTTTACTTAGGAAAAACTCTTTCGTACTAGGATAAGAAACCATGACATGTATCTTGATGTTTGAAACCATGTGCCTGAATTTTTTCAATCCTCTTATCATAGCTAGAGCTTGTTTCTAAAAAAATGTATACTTGACCACATAATCTTCTAATCCTTGGCTAAAGAATGCAATTGGTTACTCTACCTCTTCATCATTATTTTGCATAATCATAGTTGAGATTGTATCAAGGTTAGCAAAGGTATAGAGTATGAAAACTTTGGAAAGTTTTGGGTTCAAGAGAGTAGGATATTTTTCAATTGCTTATTTGATTGCCTTAAAGCTATTATTACCTTCTTTTGTCTAAGAAAAATCTTGGTTCTTCTTGAGAAAGGTTGTGATAGGCTTTACCAAAGTTGTAAAACTTGGAATAAACCTTATTACAAAGTTTATTTTCCCTAAGAAGCTTTGAATTTATTTCTTGTGTTGAGGCAAAGACAAGCCTATAATATCCTCAATCCTTTTGGGGTCAATATACAAGCCTTCTTTTGAAATAATATGACCCAATAACTTACCTTTATGGATAGAAAAGATGCACTTTTTTTGGATAAAGGTATATTCCATACTCCCTACACTTCTCAAACACTTACCTTAGATGCTTCATATGATCAATAACAGCCTTTAGAAAAATAGTTATATCATCAAGGTACATAAGAAAAAATTCATTAATTAAACCTTTAAAATCCATGTTCATTACCCTTTTAAATGTAGCTCTAACATTTGACAAACCAAATGGAATATTTATATAGGCAAAGATCCCCCATTTTGTAATAAAAGATATATTGAACTGATCCTTTCCATTCACCAGTATTTGATTATAACCTAAATAACCATCAAGAACTAAAAAGTATTGAGAACCTGAAACAACTTACAGAATTTATTCCATGGAAGGTAGTGGATAATGATTCTTGAGAGACACCCTATTAAGGTCTCAAAAATCCACACAAATTATGATCTCTCCATTCTTGTTTTGGATATGTATAAGATTATCCACCTAAACTAAGTGTTTGATAGGAAAGATGATCCCAGACTCAATCAACTTAGTTAGCTCTTTTTTCATGAGTTCCTCTATCTTGGGGTTGATAGGCCTTTGTTTCTACCTAACTAGTTTAGCTCTAGGTTCTAATTCAATGGTGTGATGAGATAGACTCAGATAAAACCCTTTCAAATATTTATATCCCAAGAAAAATGTCATGAAACTCTTTGCATAATTCAATAAAGGCCTGCCTTTCAAAAAGGGAACATATCTTACCAATTTTTTGAAGCTTGTCCTTATAAACTATGACTCTCTCATATTTCTCTTCTTTCATGGACATGCTCACTCTTTCTTTCTTATTTTTATCATCTTCATTGAAATCACTCTCTAAATTAATCATCCCTTTAGGTATCTTGTTTGTCTTTAGCTGAATAATTTTTTTCTTCATATTTATCATGCAGTCTCTTTTGGTTCCTTGAGGAGAATTCTATCTCATTTTGTAAGAAGTGTGTAATGTGTTCATCACTTTCAAAAAAAAATCATGATACTTAATTATCTATAATATAAGGCCTCACAATGACCTTGATATGAGACTGATCTTTCTCCTTCCCTATACCAACAACCTCAATCAAACTGTGCTCTTATGACAGCCAATCTATCAACATGTTTATTTGAATCCCTCAATATGGGATGTATGTTGAAGGCATCAAAGTCTTCAATTAGGTCCCATACCCTATTATTTTAGGATTTAAGCAAGGGGTTATTGGTTTTAGCTTGATTTCTCACTTGATCAATCACCAATTCATTATCCCCATAAACCTTCAAATTCTTGCTCCCTTTCTTTTTTTCCCATTGGAGGCCATGAACTAGGCCTTCATATTCTACCACATTGAAAGTGCAGCTAAAGTGGAACATATATGAGAATTATTATTGATTATTTTATGGAGAAACTAACATGATGCCATCTCTTTCACCTACTCTACTTCTTGAGCCATCAAAAAATATTTCCCATATCCCTTCAAGTTCATGATCTTCATTAGTGAGTGAAGGAATGAAAGCATCTTTTTCATGCATAAAATAAACTCCCAAATAAATATCTTCTATGAATTTATATGGATAAATTCCATGTGTTTAAGTTCTATACTTATCAAGTAAAATATCAAAAATACCTTCAAGTGGGAAGGATACTTCACCATCCATAACACCTTCTTCTTCTTTACTAATTAGACAATTCTGATTTGAATTTGTCTCCATGTATGGCTCAATATGAAACCTTGATAAGGGTTGTGTCCTTATAGTCACCTTGGTTCCATATCTTATTTTTAAATATATAAAATACCAATCATCATAAAGGTACCCTCCTATCTTAGTTGTGAAGTCCCTCAACAAGCAAATAGCAAAATGAGCTTGAAGGTCTACCACCACAACGTCTTGTATAATTGAGAAACTTAGGAAACCATGTAGAAAGACTTTCAAACCTTTGAAAAATCCCACTATCTTAGTTGGAGCCCCATCAAGCTGAAACACACCTTTACTATGTAGTTTATACTTCAATCCCAACTTATCAGCCACCACCCTAGGCATGACAATGGTACTAGCTCCACTATCTACAATACAACTGTGAACCAACTTGTCTCCCACAATGAGTGTCAGGTAGAAGGGTCGAGGCTTTTTAGATTTGGTGGAGGGATCTAAGACATAATTTAGATAATTGGTAAGGGCTACACTATTGTGTTTTGAATTTTGAGGGGATATATGAATGCTCGCAAGCTATTCTTGTAAGAGCTCCTTTTAACCAGGCATATGCAAGACTTCTCAAAGAGATATGTTTATCTTGGTATTATTCAAAGAATCAAAAAAATTTAGAGGGTAATTATTCACCTTTTATTTCATTATTGAAGGTATTGAAGGAGGTTAAAATTTTTGCATTATAAGCTTGACAACCCTACTCACATTTTGGCTTTATTGAGGAGTATGACTAGTAGTAGGTATTACACTAGGATTCACACTTTATGGCCTTAGAGAGGCATTTATTAGAGTCACATGTGCTTCCAAAAAATATCCTAAATATCTCTTATTATATTTTGTGTTGGATGTAATTGATGTGCTTTGATTTAACACATAATCATCGTTAATTTGAAAGTTCATCATACCCACACTTTGGCTGCTACCTTCTCCATGAATATCCCTTTGCATGAGATTCACTTCTTCTAATGTCATGTAAGGATTAGCTTCTTCTTGTGCCACCAAAGCTTGGTTGTCTTCTCCATCATCATACACAAACTAACCTTGAGGTTTTCCCCATTGGTCCAAATGATGCTCTCCTTGGACCAGATTAGCATGCACTAAAACAATAGCCTTCATGGAAGGAGTGGAACTAGGATTATAGGAAATAGGCTACATATTGAAACCTTTTTTACCTTATCCTCTTCCTTAGTAGTTGTATTGGGGTGGATCTCTATAGCCTTATTGAGGATAGTATTGAGGGTTAGGTGGAGCACTTGATTAAAAATGAGCTTGCTTGATCTGAGCTCATAATGATTGGATCTCTTCATATTTTTCCATAACATTATCCATATTTTTTGGAATAATTCTCATCTTGGTATTGGCATTATGAACTTGTGTTACGCTTGGAGCCTCAACTGAACTATGAGACAATAAAGGCATAGAAACCCTTGGAGGTAGATTTCTATCTTGTATCAATTTATTCTAATCTTCAATAGCTATCTCATATGTGTATGGCAGAGTAAACCCTCCCATTGATTGTAACATTACCACCACATTAGTACCAATAGCCTTGAGATAAGTGGGAAACACAAATATCAGAGGAGGTCTCATGATAGGTGGCAACCTATGCCATGTCCTTTGAAACCTTTCATTAAAATATTCCATGGATTCATTAAGACCTCTCTTTATCACATTCATTTGGTGGATTAGAGAAGTATCATCACTCTTATTCTCAAATCTAGTTACTAGCAATTGCCCAAAGCCATCCCAACTTGTAATGCAACCACCTTCTAAAGTTATATACTATTCAAGTGCCTTACCTTTTAGAGATATAAAAATGAATCTAATGGCTATGTTGGCTTGGGTGACATTATGGAAGTTACAAAAATTTGAGATGTCCCTAATATGCTTAGATGGGGTAATAGGACCCTGTCTATTGAAGCTAGGGAGATTTTTGGTAGCATTGGGAGGGATAGGGTCGTATGTAGGAAGGTCAATTGGATTTTGGGTATTGAATGCTAGGAAATGTTGTTGCCTATCCATTTCTCCTCTTTTTTCTTGATCTCCTATCTCTTTAGTCTCTTCAACTTCTTCTACTTCTTCTTCAAAACCTTGATTCCTAAGATCTCTAACCATTAGGAATGGTTCAGTGTGTTGTTCTTCAAGAAGAGCTTTAGCTAGAGGTGGTTGATTAAATATCATAGATGACCTAGTGAGGACCATGAAGTATAATGTGGGAAACTAGATCCACAACCAGAGATTCTTACCTTTTGGAGTCACCAAATGCTAGATTAAGAATATTTCTACAACCTTAGGCTTGTCAAGACCAACATTCACTTTGACATGGAAATAATTAGGACCAGAAGTCCCAATAAGCATGCTAGAACTATTGTCACCAAATCTTGCACCCTAAAAGAGAGTGTTCAAGTCTCTCATAGATTTGGGAAATGTTGGAACATTTATAAGCATGTGGGTATACCTATAGAGTAAATTAACCTCTAGATTTAAAGGGCTAGCTCCTTGAATATATCTTTACAAAATAACTTCTATCTAAACCAATTTTCTTGAAAGGAAAAGAGTTAAAAATTATAGAAAAGGAAAACCTACTCTAAGAGTGGAGATATACCAAGATTATCTTCCACATGGATATCATATTTAATGCAAAATACAACAAAACACATAGACCACCTTCAAGATCTAAAGTTTCTAACATAAATATTTTAATATAGAGGTGAGATGCATAAAACAACACAAGGTAAATGAACTAAAAGGAAAATTACACATTCTAGGAATAGTTATACACTTACAACAATTTTACACACTTAAATACACTCTACATGACCTGTTAGACTAAGAAATTTTTCTTAGGTGTGAAGGATAAAGGAATGAAGGATAGAAAATCATCACTTCCTATTGCTATACATCACTTACACGCTCAAACAATTGTTCAAAAACTTGAAATAAATAGACTAGTACTAATTCTTTAAAGGCAAAATGTGATATTAATCTAGCAGGACTTCACCATACATCATGTGGAACTTCCTTTTACTAGCCCAAGCTTTATATTTATAGCATAATGGAAATAAGAGGGGAGGTTTTTTGGCACTAAAAAGAGGAATCAATTAGTTAAAAGCCTCTAACCATGATTACAACTATCTCAACAAATGATGCTCATTCAGGCCATTAGATTGATCCATGTCACCTTGAGTGGTTAGCTTGCTCTCTCAAAGATGCTTCTCCAATAGTTACACCAATAGAATCAAGATATGTAAAGTTGAGTGATGACATCAATGTGGTTATTTTGAATGAGTCCACTTGTAGTAGATTTATCTTGATGCTAATAGTTTTTCATTGGCTCACTAAGGTGTATAATGGTGTAGGGGAGAGTCCATTTCATTCTATTGGCCTTGGAGATGAAACCACCTAAAGCCTATATGTATGCCTCCTTGACATTGTTAGGATGTTGGCTCCATGTGTATGTCTGCAAATGTTCCATGGAAGCTTACTCCAGCTCAACCTTGGTCAGATGTTCCATTCTTGTGGAGTCCCTTAGCCTCTTGCCTTTTTATTGGTTATCTATAATGACTTAGATCTTGATCATAATTCTCAAGTGATGTGAGCCCTTTGATTTAATTTATCTTGCTTCATCTGATCTTTTTAATGGATGAAGAATGTCAGCCCTTAGATCTCTAAGCATTTGAGTGAAGACCATCAATCTATTTAGGACCCACTATTTAAATGTCAATGTCTAACCCATCACTATTTAAACACCAATGGCTAGCCCATCACCATAAATTTGACATCCATGAAACTTTCACTCTACTAGAACAATTCTTTGGGGGTATTTTCCTTGGACCTTCACTTTGGCATTTTCTCGAACAATTTTCCCATGGACCCTTTTCTCTAAAAGAAATAAATTTTTGAGCCATTTATTATTTTATCTTTCAAAAATATTGAACATGCACTTAAACCTTTTGAAATGTGTCCCTTTGGAAAGATTGAATGTGCCCTTTGGCCTTTTGCATTTGTCCCTTTAGAAATCTGGGAGATGCCTTTTGAAATAATTGAACTGTACCCTTCAAAAAACTTGAACAGGACACTTTCGCAAGAAAAAAACCCTTTAGGAAAGTGTGTAGGGCACTTGCATGAGAAACAATTCCTTTAAAATTCTTGAAAAGGACCAATTCCTTTGGAAAGGTTAAAAGTGACTTTTGAAGAAACAACCCTTCAAAAATATTATTTTGGATAAAATGTCCAAAACAATTCCTTCAAAAAGATTGTTTTGAACATTTTATCCGCAATAATTCCTTTGTAAAGATTATTTTAGACAAAATATCTAAAACATTTCTTTCAAAAATATTGTTTTGGATATTTTTAATAAAACAATTCCTTTGTCTTTAATAAAAAAACCCAAAACAAAACCTTGACAAAAGAAATAACACTTGTGCAAAAAGACTAAACAAAGGCTTCTGAAGGAAATAACAATTGACACATTGTTTTGGGCATAATGTGAAATTATTCTTTCGATAGACAACTTTAAAATGTTGCACTTATCCAAAATGAAAAATACAAAACTTGGGAGTGAAAATTGACTAATAGTACATATAGCTAGTATAGAAATAAGAAAGATTTGTTCAATTAAATGATTGATAGAGTGCTTTTGATAAGTGCCTTGGTTTCTTTGGTCTTTTTCTAGGTGTTCATAGGTAAGGAATGAATGTGGGTTAATCTTGTATTTATCTCAATGACTTTAGATTAATAACTCACATTAAATCACATAGGCCAACCATTTGAATATGTTTCATTTGTAAATTAGATGACTTTAAAGCACTAAACACTTGATTTGGGATAGAACAATAGTGTTAACGCTATTATCTGCCCCAAATGTTAGTGTCTAGCAAGTAAGAAAGCAAGTACATGTTTTTAACTTGTAGAGATGTAAGATGAGTACATTTTAAGAATTCTTAGAAAGGTAGAAGACCTAGGCCATCAATATAAGACTGGTCAAACAAAAAGATATAGGCTAAGAGGCACAAAGATAGAATAGATATGACACTTGTGGAAGCGAGAAAGGTAGAGAACTAAGAGGAATATCCAAGGTCTAATTTTTCCATGTGTACAAGACTTAGGTGCTATATAATCACAAAATATCATCTACATCTATATATTTATTTGGAAAATATGTATTCACATGATGTGTTATTACAAATGGTGTAATAATGAGATCTACAAATTATGTAATCTACAATTGAGTAATTATCTTATGTTGTAATTTGAATATGATTAGATGGAATTATTGGTTTATAAACAATTAATTTCTTTATTTTATAATTTAATAATTTCAATTATTAAATAATTAATAAATACTATGTGAATGTGTATTTGATTTATTGTGATATAAGTTATTACACTTAAATAAATTGATGTTAGCATAATCATTTGTACATTTGTAATTGCCTATTATTACTTGTAATTGAGACGCATGGTATAATCTATAATAGTTAAAAAAACCTTTGAGAGAATTAATTTTTTTAAAATGTCATTTTTGGGTATATCCCAAAGGGGTTATTACTTATTGTAAATATTTCTCACCATATCCCAAGTCCTAACAAATCAATTTTTGCATTTATTGCATTATGTCTTATCTTCTATAAAAAATCATTATATATGTTCAACTATAATAAAGGCTTTAATGACCATTAGTTCCTTTCCAAGAATGTCTTGGGAACAATTGATCCTTATAAAATATGAGTTAGAATAAGATCTTCTAGTTGTACCTTTTACAGAATCCTAAATGACCATTGGCTCCTTTATAGGAACATCTTGTTATATCTTAGCCTTAATGTAATGAGTAGTAAAATAATATGGAGATGGGAACCTTTTTGAACTATTATTAACTATACAAAATGTAGTAACCCCTCTATCCATAAGTTTTTAAAACTTTTATCTTAATGTATAAGATTTTTTATCTCTATATCCAATGATATGATAATAATTGGAAAATAATATTATTATGGACACCTAAATTTGGTACAAACCCATATTTTATGACATTTATTTTATCTTTACACATATTTACTATTGAAAATGAATAAGGTATTTATTGGTGCATTTTACTTGGATCTTATTTATTTTACTTTTTGCATTTATCTATTTGATAGTCATCTTCCCATTTTTTCATGGGGATCCCCAATCCTAGTTTCTTGTACTTTTAGATAATTAAATTATGATGGACATGAATGGTCTTGTGGTCTTGTCCTCAAGGAGCATACTTTTTCAAGAATAATTTTTGGACCTTATTTTGAGTCACATTTCATTTAGTTCTTATTTTTATCTATTGGGACTTATCTTGGGTCAAATTTTACATGTCAGTTGGTCCCCAAATTCAAAATAAAAACCTTATTTAAATACAAGGGTAATTTAAGGCATTAAGGATAACTCTCCTCACTCTCAAAATATATTCAATAATTTACATGTCACAGACACACACACACACACACACACACACACACATATATTTGAAGCTAGATTCAATATTTTCAAAGGTTGAATTCACATTTGCATGTTTATGCCAAGGTAAAATAGAAGAAAGAGGATCTAAAATTGTATTCACAATTTCACACATGTATTTAATTAAAATAATACATTTAATTTGTATTCTTATTCAAAGTATTGGTAATGTAGTGTAGTGTTTGGTCATTCAACAAGGATTAACCAAGATCATTCTAACTCAATCCATTTTCCCTAACACCCCCCTCTCATTGGATATTAATTTGGTTTTTGTTTAGGAAACTAGGGTTTTATTATTAAATTATAAAAACACATCAAAAAACCTAATTAATATATGCACAAGTGGTTAAAAAGTCAAATTTTTGTCATAGTCATCTAGGATAGATCCTTAGTTAATGAATTTAAGTCACATGCATTGTTATCCTCTTATAGTGGTACTATCCAAAATTAATTTATTATTATATTTTGGAGTTCTCATCATCAATATTTTTTTTACTCTTATTTTCATATCAATTATTTGTCATAATAATTTGGGACAATTCCACAGTCAATAAACACGAATAGTGTCACACTCATATCCACTTACAATGGTCATGTCCAGTAGTAGTATCATTATCTATTATTTATCCTGAGCATGAACAATCACATACTTTAATTATTTCCACTTTAATATATCTGAATAGTCAATAGAAATATATATTTGAGTTAAGTATATTTATTCTTAGTATTTTTCAAAAATAAGAGTTTTTCGTATTTATCAGTTACCAAAATCAAAATTGTTGATTATTGTACATATTTAGGATTATGATATTTATATAGATATAAAATTATTAGCATCACAAATATTTTTTAAAACAAAAAATAGGATAAAACATACTGGTGAACCCATACATTTGTTTCAAACATTACTTGCCTTTTTAATTTTAGTTATAGGGTTTTCAGCTAAATTTTTTATTTCTAAAAACTAAATAAAATTTATATTTTACCTAAGGGATTTAGAATTATTATTTTCCTTAAATTAACATTTTATCATCATTACTTTCCTATAAATTATGTTCTAGCAATTTTATAACTCATAAGATCTATTGTTCTAGGTAAAGCAATCTTTAGTTTTACTTGAGCTATGGTGTAAAGGGTAATAAGCCAATACTCAAGACATTAGACAACACTATATTTAAAAAATTATTTTCCACATTACTCATTATAGATCATAAATTCCTAGGGCTTTATTTTTTAGCCATAGGAATCCTTCGACCATCTATTCTTTTAGTGCACCAATAATTAGTTATCCCCATAAAGTTGTTCTAAATTTTCCCTAGAGACATGATAATATAGTTATGGGATAGTGGTGTTGTGTCATAATTTTAAACTAATTCATGTATTAAATTTAATTAATATAAAATGAATTTAAGTGTATCAAAAATTATAAATGACTTGAAATGAATAGAATGAAAGTAAAGTACTAAAATAGACAAATCTCGAATGAATAAATGAAGCTAACTATTGAAAAATAAAAATAAGATAAAATGAATTAGTTAATCATTGCCTGTAAGTTGAATGGAAGATGTCTATAAACTATCACATGCATAAATAGGGATTGCCAATGTTATGTGTCATAATTGATTGAAAGTAGTTAGGATTGACTATCATTATTCTCTTTTATGGGTTGATCTTGATCTTTGTGGTAAAATAATAAATTGAGGGTACATTCACTTGCACCTATTGGGAAATAATGGAAGCACACAATTGATTACCAAATACAAGCAACTTAATATGTGGAATTAACCAGAATCACAAGTAACTAGAATTTAGAAATAACACAAAATATGAGAGACAATACACAGCTTGTATTAAAACTCTTCCAGAAGGAAATACAACAAAGAAGATTGCCACAGTTCTTCTTCCTTACACACCTCTAGGGCTCCCACACCTCTAGGGCATAAACAGTAAATCTTCCCTCAAAGATCTCTCTCTTACGGTCCCAACACACAACTCAAACACAGAGTTGGTGTTCACCTCCAACCAGTCAGTATCCACTACTGCCAGTACTCCAATGCTCCACGCACTCCACAAGTACACAATCATACTTCAAGTAGATCTCCCCTGAACTACAACAACCTGCAACCCAAATGATCTCACTTATGGAAAGAAATTCCTTGCCTTCCTCTTTGCTCTCTTTTTGAGTACACACTATACTCCAAGTAGATCCCACCTAATCTTGCTCCCTGTTGTGTTGCTATCCTCCCTGATCTTGCACACCTGCAAATCAATCTGGTTTTACACACCTATAAACCTAGATCATGCACACACATACACCTGTAGATCAATGATCTTACTTACCATGTAGATCTCCTAATGTAGCCATGCACACCTATTGACCAAGATCCTACACCCCTGAAGAATCCTACTGATTCTCCAAAACTAGCACCCACCTTGGTACTATTGCGGAACTAGGAGGAACACCCTTGCTCACCTCACACACAGAAGGAGCTAACTTTGCTCAACTCAAACTAGCACACTTTACAATACAACCCATGAGTCTCTTAAATAGATCTCATGCAAACAATAATTAGACACCTAATTACAATAATTAGATCCATAGCTTCTAGTCTAAGTTTGGCTCTTGACATGCAAACACTTGGTTTGTTAACTAACTGCCTGTAACACTCACAGTTCAAACCGCACATGTGACCAATGTCAGTCCCTATTTTCCTGGAGGTGACTGACATCGGTTGATATCTGACCGATGTCAGTTGCTCTTCTGTCTGATCCTGTCGACATCAGTTGGCCTGACCGATGCCGGTGTCTGTAACACTCCAGCAACCACTAGCAAACTCCTTCCTTATTTTTATCAGTGAAGCTTTTAGCTCCACAACCTAACAATCTCCCACTTGGAGATAAATAGCTACACTGTACCTATACCTGTACCCCATCTAATTTGTTTCTTGGCTTGTATCCCTCTTCAAGATCAATCCTAAAGACCACCCACCACACAACCTATGGTGCACCTCCTATCATCTGAGTACCCTGCCACATCCAAACCTACAAACCCATGTAGTAAAGTCTTGACCCTGCATAGCATGAATCCTTGTTACTGGTCCCTCTCAAATACCTGAGAACCCACTTCCCCGAATTGGCTCCTAACTCTCTGACAGCACCCACTTCTTGGGCAAACTCAGGTCTATACCAGACCTCATGTGATTTCAAACACTAAATTGTCCAACCCTTAGTGTGCTCCAGTTTTGCATATTGCGTAATGAACCTTGCCAACACCTGATTCACATCAGCTCCCACTAGAGATAAAATCAACTTGTGATCTTCCATGTCTCCCATGCCAAAGAATTTCACTGCTCCAAATTCCTCATGACATGCCACTGAACTAACCTTACCTTTAGCTCAGGAAAACCATATATGTACAAACCTGTTAGCTAGCATACCATCCACATACAATAATAGGATAATGTTACAATCATCATCCACCTGGTAAGACAAACCACAGTAGTTACCTTGACATTGACTAAAGCCATGCTTTGTCATCCACCTATCAAACCTATACCACTGTCCTGCAGCTTCCTCAAGACCATATGACCCAGTCTTCCATCTCACGTGTTCATTATCTCTATTCTTTAACTAAGGTATCCATTCATCTCTATGCTTTCATACCATCTGGCAACCCTACCAAATCTCCCATTTGGTTCTGCATCATATTCCTGCCACGCTCCCACTGTTTCCTAGATCCTTCCTACTCTGTAGTCAGCAACTAGTATAAAGAAGAGGAATAACAAATTTGAGGCTTACTTACCACCTTCAGTCCTCCATATGGGCATTTGAGACTCCTTGACAGTTTGTTATCCACCCAAAATCTGTTATAGTGACCGACCTCGATCACCACATAGTCTACATTTGATCAATGTCATTTCCCATGCACCTATCCTGACTAATGACCCTATTGATGTTAGTGTTTCCTATTGTCAATGTCAATTCTCTTGACTGACATTGGTCTTACCTATTGTTGACGTCGGTCCTCCTGATCGATGTCGGTCTTACCCTGCCTGACATCACTGGCTTCGGTTTGCAGATGACCAACATCGACACCTATCTATTCAATGCCAATTTCTCCTGACTGACGTTGGTACCTATGTTCACCTATGAGTGATGACTTTTTACCCATGAGCTCCTTTGAATCAAAACCCATGTCCAAACTACCCTGCTCAGAAGTATCCAGCCCCATCCACTGGTCTCTGTCTATCATCTCCTCCAAGAACACCAAGGCTTTCTAGTTCTTAAGTTTATCAAACACATCTATCTTTTGCTTAAGAACATGCATCTCCTTCTTGCTCATGTGACCAAGCCTACAAAGCCACGTCTCTACAATAGAAGAAGAATCAGTAATATAAGCAAGTAGATAAAGAGTACTTGCTTTTTTACCACTAGCTAATTAAAGTGTATCAGCTGTGAGATTTCTTGTGCATCTCTCATCACCCAACTTCCTTGAAGAAATTAGCCTTACCTTCAAGACCGAGACCTGCATGATCTCCTTCAACACCCATGTTTTGGCCGCCTAAAATTTTAGCTTCACTTCCCCTTTGCCAATTCTTTGGCAAGGCACACCAGCCCCTAAATAAATCTTTCCAAAGTCTCTAAAGACCTTACCATGAAAAGATACTCTATTTTGGACTACATGGAAAGAGGCAACAGAATATATAAAAAAATATTCTACTTTATCCAAGAAACATACCATAGCATCTTGTGCCACATCACCTGCAACATCTGCTTCTTCAGTTCCTTCATGCTAATCTTCCACAAACCAACAATTTTTCTTTACCTGTTCTTTCTTTCCATAACACCGTAAATGGTCATTTATGCTTTTCAATTCCTCCATTTTTAGCTTACTTTCTTCTACCATTACTCTACTCCCACTCAATCAAAAACCTCTAAGAGTGACCTGTAACCAAACACAAAACATGCTCCTTATAACCTTAGCTCTGATACCAGTTGGGAAATAATGGAATCACACAATTGATTACCAAATACAAGCAACTTAATATGTGGAATTAACCAGAATCACAAGTAACTAAAATTCAAAAATAGCACAGAATATGAGAGATAATACACAACTTGTATTAAAACTCTTCCAAAAGGAAATACAACAAGGAAGATTGCCACAGTTCTTCTTCCTTACACACATTTAGGGCTCCCACACCTCTAGGGCATAAACAGTAAATCTTCCCTCAAAGCTCTCTCTCTTACGGTCCCAACACACAACTCAAACATAGAGTTGGTGTTCACCTCCAACCAGTCAGTATCCACTACTACCAGTACTCTAGTGCTCCATGCACTCCACAAGTACACAATCATACTTCAAGTAGATCTCCCCTAAACTGTAACAACTTGCAACCTAAATGATCTCACTTATGGAAGGAACTACCTTGCCTTCCTCTTTTCTCTCTTTCTGAGTACACACTGTACTCCAAGTAGATCCCACCTGATCCTGCTCCCTATTGTGTTGTTGTCCTTCCTGATCTTGCACACCTACAAATCAATCTGGTTCTATACACCTGCAAACTTGGATCATGCACACACATACATCTGCAGATCAATGATCTTACTTACCATGTAGATCTTCTAATGTAGCCATGCACACCTGTTGACCAAAATTCTACACCCCTGAAGAATCTTGTTGATTCTCCAAAACTAGCACCCACCTTGGTACTGCTGTGGAACTAGGAGGAACACCCATGCTCACCTCACACACAGAAGGAGCTAACTTTGCTCAACTCAAACTAGCACATTTTACAATACAACCCATGAGTCTCTTAAATAAATCTCATGCAAACAATAATTAGACACCTAATTACAATAATTAGATCCACAGCTTCTAGTCTAAATTTGGCTCTTGACATGTAAACACTTAGTTCGTTAACTAACTACCCGTAACACTCGTAGTTCAAATCGCACAGGTGACCGACATTAGTCCAAGTCTGTCTGGAGGTGACCGATGCCAACTGATATTTGACCAATGTCGGTTGCTCTTTTGTCTGATCCTACTGACGTTGGTTGGCCTAACTGACGCCAGTGTCTGTAACACTCCAGCAACCCACTAGCAACCTCCTTCCTTGTTTGCATTAGTGAAGCTTTTAGCTCCACAACCTAGCAACACCTACTTAAAATATTAATATATGTGTAATTTTTACCTTTGCATGTGTACAAATGACCTACAAATGACCTCCTTAAAATTGAAACCCCACAAGGGTTTGTGATAGCTAAAAACCTACAAAAAAGGGGGAGTATAATGGGTTGAGCTAACCCCAATCACCCCCATGATTATTGATCATTTTGTAAATCTCCATAGTAATTTGAATATGGAGTAAATCTCATGCAGTTCTCCCATCTAGGGTCTTTAGTGCAATAATGTTCATTTTTCTACATATATACATCTAGAGATGGCTTGAATATTTGATAATGTTTTGCCTAACTTAGATAGAGTAGATTTGTGACTTGAATAAATATTGTTTAAAGTAAATGGAATCAAATATAAAAATAATAAGGAAGTTTTACTCAATGTGCAATAGTATAAGTGTGTCTCAAAAGTGAAATTTTCAAGTAGTATAATAAGTGGTTTAGAGTTGATTTTATAGCAATCAAAATGGGTGAAACCTCACGTTACCTATGTTAAAAATATGGACCAACATATGAAGGAGGGTTTTTATTTGAAAAATAGTCATTGTTAAGAGAGGAACAATATTAGCCTATAAAGGATGGGATCGACTAGTGATCCTGACCTATTTAGGTCAATTTTTACCTAAAGAGTAACATTTGATCTAAAGGATTTGGAATGATGATGCAAATGCTTAAATAGGTTTTTATAAATTTAGAGTATTTTTTTAGGTGTAAAACAACAACTTAGAAAGGGATGGGATTGTATAAGTATATAGGATAGAGTGAGGTAGAGAAATAGGTCCAATTTAAGTGTTCAAGTTAATTAAAGTAAATGTGAGCAAAAATTGATGTTACCAAGAATTCATGACCAAATTTGAGTATCTACATTTCCCCCAAATTTAATCTAGAAATTAAATTACTAATGTAAAAGGAAATATGTGCATGAGTGTGTACAACACACTTTGTATTTGGGAGAAATCTCCAATCATTCTAGGTGTTTTGTAGTGAATCCCTTAATGATATAAAAGTAATTAATGTCCATATATGAAATTGAATATTGAAATGTAACATGAATTTGAAAATAATTTAAAGAACAAGGAGTACACATGTATGTTTGAAACTATTATTACTATTTTAACTTTTCTTGAATATTATGCTTCCTTGAAGCATTAGAGGATTGGTGTTTCCCATAATTAACATGGAGGGATTGCTTCCTTTAGTTTAACCATGTAAGATTGAGGTGATCAATCCCCAATTTTAAGTGAATCAATATAGAAAATATAATCCATTAAGAGATGTAGAAATCTAAATTTTTGATGTTAGGTAATTTCTAACCCCAAGATAGAAATGGAATGGAATCCGTAATGGATTTATTGTTTATAATGTTAGAGAGCATTTAAACTCCAATATGCATTATTTAATTTAACTAAATCAATCACTAAAAATGATAGATATATTCAATTTTCACTTTATTTCTTATTTATTATATACGTGATCAAAATAGAATGGATAACATCTATGCTCCTACCATGACCACATATAGCAAGTAGTATTGAAACTATGGCATGAATTTGTATCATGTTCCCATGTGATAAATATGAAATTTATAACTATATGTAGATGTAATTTTTTTTTAACCTTATGTACATGTGCCCATGCATATTCACCCAAAATGCATGAATTTTTAATATATTACTAAATATAAATGCATTATGGCATATGCCCCCATAATTTGTAATAATAATTAAAATTTGAACCATTCTAAATTCTTTAAAACTATATTCTTCTAATATATGCTTATCTCATGTATGAAAATCCCACTAAAATGCCCCCCTTTTAAGGTGAGGGATGTGTCTTGAAACTCACTTATCTTGAAAAATTTTTAAAAAAAATTGTATCATATGTATCAAGATGTAATTACTGAATATTATAGTATATATGAAAATGCATGTCATTATAGTAAGCTATGTATCATTCAAAGTATGTATGTAACATATGAGGCAAGGCGCAAAGTGTAAAATCTAAATAAATTGTCAATGAATCTCATAATAATGGTTGAATTAGAAGAATATAAAACATTTAGTCAATTATATGGATCATGGCGCTCTTAAAACTCAACAAGCACACAAACACAACAAATGCAATGTCACTCAAAGGGCCAAGTGCCAAAATAAAAATGACATTAATGTCAAAAATAAGGAACATGTTCAAATTTCACACAAAACACAAGTCTAAAGGATGCAAGCAATTGACATGTTTAAATGTCATACAAAACATAGGGCCAAAAGCCACAAGCAATGAACATGTTCAAATGTTGCACAAACCAAGAAAACATCTTATAGATATGTTCAATAAAATTTTGCACATAAGGGCCGAGTGACATACACAATATTAAAAAAAACATTCTATTATGTACAAGTAATAGCATCAATGCATCATAGAACTAGAAAAATAGTCTACACCATGTATACATAATGTCATCATATCATATCAAATAACATATCCATGTGCACAAAGTAAGATAGAGATGTTAGTAATACAATTTTAAAGAGTATATAGATCAACACAACATATAATTTATAGAATGGTAATACCTATAAATACTATATTCTTTGGAGAAGATACCTCTAGCATAGGCATGGCCTCTACGTAGAGGCAATTCCAACATCTAATTTCATAGAAATTTGTATGTCCTACATAACACTCATGAATACTAATGAAATGTATGTGTGATAGAAATATTATGATATCTACCAATCATGAGTTAAATAACATATGATGAAGATGTAAAATAGATGTATAATCATGCTCAAGTCTTGAGTTTTGGATTTTTACAATATTTTAAATGTTTTTAAATTTTTAAATTTAAATTTTTTTAAATTTTAAAATAATAATAATAGATACTAGAATATAAAAAATGGGTTTGAAAGTATAATAAATGAAAGGGATCTGAATAATTCAAAACATGTGTCAAATTAAATATACATTGAATATGATGGCATGTCTATTTATGAGCAAGATGTCCCCAATGTATATGTGAATTATAGTTAAAAGGCATGTGGAAGATATAATAGGAATGAAGAGTAATGATTTTACATCCTCATTACATCAAATTTACACTTTACAATTCATGTAACACAAATGTATGAGAAATATAGAACACAAATGAAATATTTTTGCATGAATAATAGTGTTGTGTAAACTAAAATTGGGTATAATATTAAAAATTGGATGTATTAAGGCTTAGTTTGCTCAGATTTGTATTTGATTGTGTAAAACATTATAGGTTAGTATCATCATTTTAAGGATAGTAAAAAAAAATTATCTTGATTATTTATGGTCGATATTGTCAATGGTGGAAAAATACAGTCCACTTTGTTTAGACTGTGTAAATAACATGCAAGATGGTAAAAATTTGTAGTATCATATCATTATTTTATACTATTTAGATAATGAAAGTGATAAATAAGAGATAAGAATACAAAAAGAAACAAATATCCAAAGGATAAAATATTTATATAATCAATCACATGTAAAATGTGTAAGAAAAGCATGATGAAGTAATCAAGAAGCTATGTACAATAAATTTATTATTATTATTATTTGAATGTTTTTTTAATTTTAAAAAAAAAATTGTGATCAATGGTTAGCCTGTAAGTCATCCTCTCTTAAGGATTAAAATTCCTAGATTTATGAAAATACATGGCATACTACTCTTCACCATCTAGTTGTTCACATTAGATTCTATTTGTTATCTTCTCAGAAATTTCATTATCCTACTCATTGTTATCATCATGTGTTATGTGAATAATTATTCCTTCATGTGAAAAAGTGATGCACTAATTATTAGTATCCATTGTATCTTGAATTTTTTGTAACCATGATTGTCTCAATGTGCATGAGGTATGACCCATACCTATGTATTGACAACTTTGGCTCCACAAGCTAGTAGGTAAATTATATATGCAAGAGATTTTCCCCCATCTACATTATGATGTAATTCATTAATATTATGTCATATTTATTATAATCGTATAGAATTTAAAATAATTTCCCATTTATTATTATCAATGGGATTATATTTATAATAATCTCATTCCATGTATATTGTAATGGTTAAATATTCTTATTGAGGACACTTTCTACATGTTGTATTTGTAGATGATATCTTTTAAACCTTTGTAGTAAGTGGTATTTGTTGATTTTGTATTGATCTGATAATAACTTCATGCTTTTATTTCTAAATCTCCTTTTATAATGTTTCACATTTTTCTATATCATGTCATGTGATTATATGGTAAGCATAATATGATTTTCCTACTTTATGCAAAAGGTGTCATTGATCAATGTCTAGTAGTAGGTAATGTAAAGATATTTATCCATTAACATTTGAAAACTATTTTTTGTGTAACTTTATATATCATTATTTGTAATAGTGGTGAGAATTTTGTACTAGATATAACTTTAGACACCCCCTTCCAGCCATAACTAGTTTTTGACTGAACTTCAGCTTGATTTCTACCAAACATTGTAAATTAAGCCTAAGAATCACTGACTATCCCAATTTCATTTACACACCATTCATTAATTCTCAAAATCATGTTGAGGAATACCTAATTGGGATAATAACCCATACATAACAATGACCTCTCACATATTCATCTCCAGTCACCTTACGACCTAACAACTGGCAGTTTGGCCTATAGACCCATTAAGTGGGGCACTTGAATAATTCTTAAAAGAGATAAAATGATAATAAAAATGAATAAATTAGTTAAACCAGATTAAATGTCTAGATAAATTATTCATTTACAATTAATGAAAATTTAAAAATGGAAATTCAAAATATCAAGTTTCTTCATCATTGCCTTTATGAGTTGTCAAGCTCTCACAAATATCTAAAAATATCTAATTTGAAATCCATGCCTATTAATTGAAAATCATAATTAAATGCACCCTCCTTAACTCAAATAGAGTTTAATTTAACTTACCTAGGGTTATTTTGAACTCATTCCATGTTTAAACCCTAGTCTAACTCAACTTGAGTAAGAGTTAACTTTGGAGGCTATAAATACATGGCCCTACTATTGATCAAAAATATTTTTTAGTGCAATGTTATTATTCCAAAATAACTTTAATTAGCTCTTATATTAGTGTTACCATGCCAAATTCATAATCCAATCTACAATCCAAGGTGCCAAAGAGAGGTGGAGCAATTGGAGCTTCATTGACAAAGATTTTTTGATGCATATAACTGAGCAAGCCACTTCACCAAGCCATTTTGGAGATACAAGGAAAGTAAAAGGATTATTTATTTTGTTTTCTAATTGTGTTTTCATTATATTCTTATTACATATGCTATCCCTAATGTCTAAGCTAGAGGTGTTAGTGTTTAATGTGTTAGATTTTATTTGGTTTTATTGAATAACACTATACTAATATCCCCTCTATAGATTATTTATTCACAATTTTCACATTATTAACTAAATTTGTCAAAAAATACATATGAGATATATTTTACAACAATTGTTTGAATTATCATATTTAAGCATACCTAAAAGAGGTTTGTTCTTTGAATCTTGATGATCTTTAGCTAATAATTTTGAATCATCATCGTATACCCCAAAGCCAATGGGTGTGAATAATGTATTAGATAAATACTCATCTAATGGTTTAAAGTTGAGGTTGCATAGTTGGTCATCTATCATATTAAACATGTCTGAATCATCATCATCACTATCATAATAATTTAAAACATTGCCATCTTGTACTTATAAATTAACTAGTAAAGGGAGATCAGAAATAGGATTTTGTTAATCAAATTATCTTTATGATCTTTTTGTATGCCTTCTTATTCATTTTATGCCTTATGAAACTTTTTTTATTTCACTTATAACCTTTTTTGTTCCTTTTGTAACTTTTCTTGTTCATATTGTTTCATTTTCAACTTATGACTTTCTAATTGTCCCTTTTATAATTATTATTTATGCAATCATATGTGATCCTCTTGTATTTTTTGGAATTCTATTTATACCTTTGCATGTTTTATTTTAAATTGCATGATTTCCTTTTGTTCTTGATGTAATTATTATTGATCCATTTGCAAATTCTCTTGTTTTATTCATTTAATCTTAGTAATTGACTCTCCAATTTTATGTGTATTTTTGTCCCCGAGGGTTGACTTGAGCATGAGGGATGATATATGGATCATCTAATTTTTATTGAGATGCCTCGATTTTACAAAATTATAAAGGGTTATCATCTATAATAAATTCATATGAGTACCATTCATGCCTAAATATAATACATTTATGTAATGTAAATGGTATTACTAACTCATATGTATCCAAGGTCACATTGATAGTAAATTATAATGTAAATGATTCGGCATAACATGAAATAAACTAGACATTGTTTTAGGTCCCAATGTTACATCTGAAGATATCATTCTACATGTTGTGAAGATTCATCAAATCCTTTGATCGTTAGATATATTTGTTAGATACTTTCAATGTTAAATCCCAATTTTATTGTAAAATGGACTAGTGCAAATGTTCACTCTAGAACCAAAATCAATCAAGACTCATTTGATTCCTTTATTTTTCACTTCAACTTGAAAAATGAGTGAAATATTTTTTGTGATTACATGTTATGTTATAATTATTCCTATTTAAAAGTGATAATATTTTATAGTGTCATTAAAGGTGCTCAAAATAGAAGGAAAAGTGACCAATTGTGTATCAATATAAATAGTAGTATCTGACCGAAAGATATAAAATATTCATATAAAATGATGAAATCTTTAGTAACTCCACAATATAAATTTCATCATGGGTATTTTTATTTGATCCATGATATCATACCCTTTAGGTTGATTTGCTTGCCTCATGGGAGGTGGAAGGGGGTGAGAAGTAACATGTTGTGGTGGCCTACCTCTTCGATTCTTTAATTCATGGGCCATGATATCTATTACAATCCATGGGTGAATAATTGGAGTGAAATGGTAGCTATTACAACCTCGAGGTCTACGAAGAGGAATAATGAAAGGAGTCATACATGACCTTTGTTGTCTAGTAGTAACTAGTGAAATCTATGATTAAATGTTTAAACAATAATAAATGAGTAATACTTGAGGTTATATAATAAGCCTTATAACATATTGAATGTATGACTACTCTTGTACCTATGTCATACTTGATTTTACAAAAATTTATGTTGATGGTGCTTGTGTTTTATCATTTGATTTAATTCATTAAGGGGGGACTAAAAAAACTTGAATCAAAAATTTATCATCCAATATAACCATATATTCTTTTTAATTGGATAATTAACAAAAATCTAAAATTTAGGTCCTAGAAAAAGGGGAAAATTTTTTGAGATTGGTGAATTCCCTTGAGATCCAAGGTCAAAATAAAATGATTTTAATGTCAGGTATCAAATATGAGGTCAAAATAAAGTGATTTCAGTGTCAGATATTAAATCCAAGGTCAAAATAAAATTATTTTAGTGTCATATTCTTAATAATTTATCTAAACCCTAAGACAAAAATTTAAGCAATTTATAAATAAAATTTATGGGTTCACACCAATGAGATGTAGAAGGGTTGATAAAGTGGGTTGGTTGTGCCTATCCCCACATAGTTTTGAATATCACAAGGTGTTTTTAGGTTGAACGTGGTCATTTGAGTTGACTTAGTGGTTTCAATGGTTAGTGGTGGTTATTTTTATTTCTTTAATGGTTCTCGGGGACTAGGGGACTAGGGCCCCTTGTTGTGCCTAGATTTGGTTCATATCTCTAGTCAAAAGCAATTATCTATTCCAAAAAAACAAAAATAAAAGATTATGGGTTCACCAATATTTTTTATTATAATTTATAATTAATTGGTATATTAACTTAATTAAGATAAAATTAATTTAATGGTAGAAAATGTTGAAAATAACTTGAAACCAATAAAATAGAAGTACTAAAATAGACAAAGATTAAATGAATGAAAGAAGCTAACTATTGACAAGAATAAAAAATACAAAATGACTTAGTTGATAACTAATTGTAGGTTTACTTTGTATGTCTGGAGTATATCTATAAATGATCACTTAGACCAAATTATGTGCATGAAACTAAAACAAGATTTGTCACTGGTATGGGTTAGAATCGATTGAAAGTAGTCAAGATCAACTGTCATTATTTTTATTTATGGGTCAATCTTGACATGTGTAGTAAAATAGGAAACTAAGGGTACAATCACCTACATTTACGTAAAATATGACTATGTGCATAACTTTGACCTATGCCTATGTGTGTATGACCTACAAATGATCTCTCTAAGGTTGAAACCCCACTAGGTTTATGATAGCTAAAAACCTATGAAAAAAAATAGAGAGTATAATGGGTTTATTTGGCCCTAATCACCCCCATTATGATTAAATGTTGCCTATGTATCTAAATAAATTTACAGATGGAATCAATCCCACATACTTCTCCCAACTAGAGTGCTTAGTGTAATAATGTTCCTTTTTCTACATTTATGCATTTAGAAATGGCTTGAATAATTGATAACTCTTTGCTTGACTTGGATAGAGTAGGCTCATCACTTGGATAAATGTTACTTCAAATGAATAGAATAAAATTTGGAAATATTAAGGAAGCTTTGATCAATGTGAAATATTATAAGTGTGCCTTAATAATGGAATTTCCAAGTAGTAGAATAAGTAGCTTAGAGGTGGTTTTATATAAATCCAAATGAGTGAAACCACACACTACTTATTTGAAATATATAGAAAAACCTATAAGGGAGGATTCAAATTTGAAAAATAGTCATTTATAAGAGAGGACATGATAAACTCATAAAGGACAAGATCAACTGGCGATCCCTAGCCATCCAAGTCAACTCTAAACTAAAGGGTGTTGTTTGATCTCATGGATTTGGAATGTCTACATAAATACTTAAAGAGGTTTTTAGTAATTTAGAATACTTATATAAATGTAAAACAATAACTTATAAATGGATGGTTCCATACTAGTACTTAGGATAAAGTGAGGTGGCAAAATAAGACCAATCTAAGTGCTCAAGTTAATTAAAGTAAATGTGGGACAAAACTAAAATCATCAAGTATCCATTACCATATTTTAGTATTTATAGGTGTAATCCTCTATATTTAGTGCACCTTTGGGCATGTTCAAAATTTACAACTAGGATCAGTATGTTTTAGAGCCTACAAAGCAAACATACCTTGCCTAGTTTCACCTTTTGATATCCTTTCTTTCTTGGTATGATCATTTGTTTAATAGTATTAAGCTCATTATGTCTTATTTTGTATATTGTGGATTAAAAAATATAAAATAGCTTCTAAATATGAAATGCCTAATTGTTTTCATCCTTTAGATTTAATCTTCTCTAAAAATGTTAAGCCTTATGCTTATGATAATGAATGGACTAATGATCACACTTTTACAATTTATGATACTTATTAAATTAATGAAGAATGTGATTGTGATAGATACGAGTATGATTATGAAAATCAATATGATTTGTAAATAATGAATAATATAGTGAAGAGGAAAGTGAGCATACTAATTCAGAAGTTGAAAAAATAATTTCCTCTGTTCCTCCCTTATATTCCTCTTTTCATAAGGTAGAATAAAAAGATCATATTGATAATGAATATATCCTTTCCCTTAATCTCTCACAATGAGCCAAATGTGAAAAATTAATGAACCCAAAATCTAACAAGAATAAAAAAATTACCAATAAGCCAAGATCTTGAAATAATACTCAAAATTGATTCATATTGATTGCTTCAAATAATTACAAACCCAAACCATGATTAAATAAGCCTAAACTCAAAAATTAGAGTCTACATGCAAAATTTAAAAAAAACTAAAATATAAAACAAATTTCTATTTTTAGTAGCCACTATTTATAGTAAGTTTCACATGCAAGCATGCTAAACTCAAAAATTAGAGTCTACATGCTAAATTCCAAAAAAACTAAAATTTAAAAAAAAATGTCTATTTTAACAGCCATTATTTATAGTAAGTTTCACATGCAAGTGTGTACAGATCTAAAAATTACTCAAAATAACCTAAATACTAAATTATTCTATGGAACTAAATTCAACTAAATTTGACTTCTAATTATTAAAATATACAATTTCTAAAAATAGAAAATTCCCAAAAAAT
This sequence comes from Torreya grandis, assembly GCA_037957365.1. Taxonomy (NCBI): domain Eukaryota; kingdom Viridiplantae; phylum Streptophyta; class Pinopsida; order Cupressales; family Taxaceae; genus Torreya; species Torreya grandis. Next base: position 2,722,798 of record JARHVA010000631.1, on the reverse strand, counting down.
CATTAAATGTTAATTTTAGACCCTCAATGATCATGTTTGGCCTCTAAAAAATATCAAAATTAAATCCAAGTAGATATAGAGGCTTAGGGAAGAATAAAACTTTTTTATATGATCATTTTTGCATATATAAGAGCTCAAATGAAGTTACGAGTCAAAAGTTATAGCCTCCAGAAGGTTGACCTATTTTTTCTACATCATTCTCCTCTGGTTGAAAACAACTTAGCTCCTGCGAATTGCCTTGATTATACTTCTACCATTTTTCCTTGTCAATATTCTTAAGCTCCCATTTTTGAATCTAAGTGTTGTCTTATTTTTGAAATCCTTTCCACTACACCAAATACCTGTTATAATTCCCTTGCCTTGTGTTCACTATCTTCATATCCAAAACCTGCACTATTTTTTCCTTCTTCTTTGGAACTTGATACTCCCAATTTAATTATTTATCTTCATCATCTTCACCATCTTCTCCATGGAATTCATATAAATATAAAAAATTAAATACTAGAGATATATCAAAATTCTATTGTAAACTCATCTCATATGCGTTATTATTGATTTTCTTCACAATTCTACATAGCCCAATTTTCTTGTACTTTAATTTATTGTATGTGCCTTTTAGAAATATTTATTTCCTCAAGTAAACCATTACCAACCCTCCTTCTTAAAATACCTTGGATATTCTTCTAATATCTATTTTTGCTTTATATTTCTTATTACTTTCTTGTAACTTTCTTCTTACTCCTTACAACTATTGCATATGCTCTACAAATGCTTCTGTAACATCACTAATTTGATCTGTAATTGGAAATTGTACCAAATCTAAAATACCCATAGGATTTATCCCATAAAATTTTTGAAAAGATGACTTTCCTATTGATCTATTCATTGAACTATTATATGCAAACTTAGCTTATGGTAAAGCCAAGTCACATTGCTTTGGCTTCTCTCCCACTGTGCATCTCAATAAATTTCCAAGATCCTATTCACAAATTTTGTTTATCCATATGTTTTTGTGTGATATGTACTACTAAATTATATCTTAGTACCCATATTTTTCCATAAATTCCTCCAAAAATGATTTAGAAATTTCATGTCCCTATCTGAATTAATAGTTTTTGGAACACCATGCAATCTCACAATATCCATAAAAAATAATTTTAAAACTCTAGTGGCATCATTAGTTTTCTTACATGCAATGAAATGAACCATTTTATAAAAATTTTAAACAACAAAAATTGAATCGCTACCTCTGTATGTGTTTGGTATACCCTACAACAAAAGTCCATACTCAAATCTGTCCATGGTCCTCTTGGAACTGGTAATGGCATGTATAGTCTAATATTTTATGCATATCCTTTCACAACCTGACATATTCTACACCTTGAAACCTACTTTGTCACATCTCTCTTAATCTTTGTCCAAAAATACTTTTCATCCACCAAATCTATTGTCTTCGTCTTACCAAAATGTCCATCCAAACCACCACTATGTAATTCTCTTATTATATTGTCTCGTAGAGACCCAACTGGAATGCATAATTATTTTCATTTGAGAGATAACCTTATTGTATAAGATATTCATCATGAATAGCATTTTTTCCACCTATTAATGGATTTCTACACTACTCAACTATCTTGCCAAAATATAGATCAATATCATATAATTCTTTAATAGCTTCAAATCCAACTACTTTACTCACCATAGTAGTTAGTAATGCTACCTTCCTGCTCAATCCATCAACTACCTAATTTTGTTTTCCTGATTTATGTTTCAACACAAAATTATACCCCTATAAGAAAAAAACTCACTTTTCATGCCTACTATTCAACTTCTTTTGTGTATTCACATACTTCAAAGCCTCATGATCTATAAATAGGATAAAATCCTTAGGCACCAGGTAATGCCTCCAATGTCTTAATTCTTGTACAATTACATAAATTTTAACATCATAAGTAGAATATTTTGTCCTTACCTCATTCAATTTTTCACTAAAATATGTTATTGGCTTTCCTGCTTGACTCAATATAGCACCAATTCCCACAAACAAAGCATCACAATCAACCTCAAAAACTTTATTAAAATCTAGTAATGATAAAATTTGTCTTTCTATAATCTTATTTTTCAAAATTTCAAAAAATTATATGGCTACTCTAGTCCATGAAAATTCCATCTCTCTCATGCAATCTGTTATTGGTGCCACAATACTACTAAAACTTTTAATAAACTTTTTGTAAAACATTGTTAAACCATGAAAAATTCTTACCTCTATAATTCTTTTTTGAATAGGCCACTCAAAAATTTCCTTTATATTTTCTTAATCCATTTTCACACCATCTATTGAAACTATAATTCCCAAAAATACCAAACTATTATGCATGAACCTACACTTCTTCAAATTTGCATATAACTTCTCCTTTCTTAACAAATCCATTACCATTCTCAAATGTTGTAAGTGTTCTTCTTTAGTCTTACTAAATATCAAAATAAATAACCAAAAAATTACCAATATATTCTCATAGCACTATATTCATCACCCTCATAAATGTGCTAGGTAAATTAGATAATCCGAATGACATCACCATCCACTCATATAAGTCATCCCTAGTCTTGAATGTAGTTTTCCACTCATCTCCTTCATGAATTTGAATCTGATAATAGCCACTCCTTAGATCAATCTTGGTAAAATATTTTTCTCCTAAAAGCACATCCATCATATCATCTAAATGAGGTATAGAAAACCTATAATTTATTGTAATTTTATTATTTGCTCTACTATCCACACACATTCTCCATCCTCCATCTTTATAGAGTTAGCAATGTTGGTGTTGCATATGGACTCATACTCTCCCTTATCACTTTCTTTCTTAGAAATTTAGTAACTTGTTTGTTTAATTCTACATCTTCTATTGGACTCATCCTATAAGCTTATTGATTGGGTAGAGTTGATCCTAGAATCAAATCAATGTGATGTTGAATATCTCTCTTCAATGGTAAACCATCTAGAAACTCATCAAGAATAACATCTACATATTATTTCAACACACTTGTTGCTTCTGTTGGTATTAACACCATTTTTATTTCTTCATTATTTTCTATTAGTGCATAATAGCAACCTGATACCTTCATATCTTGGGTAAATTCTTTATTATAAAGCATGTTTTCTATCTTCTCTTCCTATTTAAGAGGTAACAAAACTACCTTTGCACCACCTTTCCAAAAAGTGTATGTGCTCTTTGCTCCATCATGAAATACTTTCTTTTCAAATTACCATAGTCTCCCCAATAACATATGACATGCATCCATCAAAATAACATCACACCATATTTCATCATTATAACTCTTTCCTATAAAAAACTTGATTAAGCACCTTTTATCTATTGTAACTTCATTCCCTTTATTAAACCATGAAATCCAATCAGGATTAGGATGCTTTTCACATTTCATATTTAGTTTCTCAATCATTTATTTAGAAACCATATTTTCACAACTACCACCATTTATAATTACTTTACATACCTTTCCACTCGAAGTACATCTTGTTTGAAAAATATTTGATCACAGCCATGCATCACCACCTTCTTTATTCTACACTTCATCCTTCTTTGGAGCGATCATGGTTCTTCTCATCATGAGATTCTCTCTAACATTTGCTGGTGTAACTTCAGTATTCTTCTCTTCTATTTCATCCTCAACTAGATTTACTTTTGGGAGATATTCTTTCCTACATTTTTTATCTTTATAGTTTGGACACTCAAATGCTTTGTGCCCTTTTTTCCACATCTATAACAAAAATAAGATCTATGTTGATTTGGAAACCATCCTCTAGTACCATCATAACCTCATCCTCTCTGAAATCCACTTCCTCTTTGTTGGTATTGAAACCCTTACCTATTATCATCTTACCTTTCTATACCATGTGATGATTCACCTATATTGGCATTAAATCCACCTCTGGTGGCATTAAACCCACCTCATCCTCTTATTGGATGGGATCTACCTCTTCTTGGACCAGTAGATGTCCTTCTAAAATTCTATCTATTTTTTTTTCTTCTACCTTCAAAGCCAATTGATAAGCCTCCTCAATGTTACTTATTCAATGCATGCTTAATTCATCTTGAATAGAAAATTTCAAACCATTTACATACTTTACAGCCATATACTCTTTTTTTTCATCATGATCCACTCATATGGAAAACTTATAAAATTCATTTGTATACTCTTGTATATTGTGATCTTTTTGCCTTAAATTTTAAAATCTTTTGTATAGGGTTTGTGCATAATCCACAGGAATAAATTTCTCCCTCAGCATCTTCTCCACATTTTTTCATGAATTAATCTTCTCTTTACCTTTTCTCTATCTCTCTTTCTATAAGTGATCCCACCAAATAATCACATGACCTTTCAATTTTTTGTATGCAAATTTTACCTTCTTATCTTCTCTCATAGTCTTCCACTTGAAGAACTTCTCCATTATATTCATCCAATATATCAACTCCTCTAGCTTTAAATTGCCTCCATAATTTGTAACATGAACCTTGATTCCTTCATTTCTTCCTTCTAAATTTTGAGCTAATCTCTCTTCCATCGATGGTGGTTTTTCTTACTACTCTTCTTCTTGTTGAACTTATTCATCATGATTTGTGTCTTCCTCATCACCACCTTGTCTTCTTCCTTTATTGGTGATAACCTATGTTAATTATTGAACTTGTCTCTATAGCTCTTGTATATTTTGGTTCATATGTGCCATACTTCCTCATCCTTTTTCCATTCTTTACTCCTCTAAGATTCAAACTTGCTCTGATACCAGATAATGAACTTGAAAACTAACAAGAACAAGAAAATTATCAATAGGCCAAGATCTAGAAACAATACTTAAAATTCATTTGTATTGATTACTTTGAATAATTACAAACCTAAACCATTCTTAAATAATCCTGAACTTATAAATTAGATTCTACATGCAATATTTATAAATTAAAAAAAACTAAAATCTAAAAAAATGTCTATTTTTAGCAGCCGCTATATATAGTAAGTTTTGCATGCAAGCACGTGTAGCTCTAAAAATTTCCTAAAATAACAAAAATACTAAAATTAGCCTATGAAACTAAATTAAACTTAATTTGACATTTGGTTCTAAAAATATACAATTTCTAAAAATAGAAAATTCTCAAAAAAATCATTAAACATTAATTTTGGACCCTCAAATGATCACGTTTGGCCTCCAAAAATATTATAATCAAATCTAAGTGGATAGAGAGGCTTAGGTAAGAATCAAACTTTTTGATACAATTTTTTTTCCATGTGGAATATCTCAAATGGATTTATGAGTCAAACTTTATAGCCTCTGAAAGGTTGGCCTATTTTTTCTACATCAAGAATCAATAATTAGTGTACCCTATTTATTTTTTAAGTTTTCACTACACTACCACACATTAATATATATAAAATTATAAAATCATAACCCTTTCATAGAAATTTAAATGATAAAAATTAATGTGTTAGTCCTTATCTATCTTTATAGAAAAAATAGATGGTGTAAATGCATATGATATCTCAAACTCTCCTCTAGACATGGGAAATAAAATATCAGTTGTGATAATATTTATCCTCCCTTGGAAGTTGAAAATAATGTTATGATATATAATGATACTCCTTCCTTTTCTTCTAAAATATCAAAGGATGCAAATTAATGTGATATGCAAATAAAAATTGATATTGATTTAGATTTACAAAATAATAATCATGTTAGACTATGAGAAGATTATCAAGCTAGTCATCCTATATCCATGGAATGTGAGTCTCATGATAACAATAATTGTGATTATGCTTCCCTATCTCTTAATTAAAATTAATCCAATAAAGAATAATGTAATGTTTTTATTCTCATAAAGATTCAAAATGATAAGGTAGGTAATGATTCCCAAGTTTGTATTGACTATGTCTTACAATGTAATCTTAAGACAAGTAATGACATTTTTCATGATTCTTTCATACCAATGTTTAAAATAAATGATCAATTTCAACCCATGGGTGAGCTTTTTTAACCAATAGTATTTATAATAGTTATATTGTATCTAGATGCATGTTGTTTGTGATGTCCAAAACTACGTATTCGATCTCACTTTAAAAACTAGATCATATTATGCCAATATTAAAGATAATGTTATCTTAGGATAACCCCTTACATGAGTTGCATATGAAAATCCATATCCAAAATATTTTTTTATGCCTACACTACCTTTGTTTAATGGTTATGGAGATCTTTATATTCATATAACTGAATATACACTTTATTTCAAAAAATGGGGAAATAATTAATGTATTTTACTCAAAACATTCCATAGAAGTCTCATAGGAGATGTTCCAGATTGGTTTTACATGTTTCCTATTGGCTCCTTAACTAGATTTAAAAAGTTATAAGATGCATTCTTATCAAACTATCAAAAACACATGGTATTAAATTTCACACTTGAACATCAACAAGTTTTACAATGAGGTCATGAATAGAATTTTAAATATTGCTTCTTATGATTCAAAAATATTTTGCATTCATTAACTTATAAACCCTCAGTTTTGGAAAATAAATTTATCTATTTTAGGGGTCTCTTATCTACACTTAAATAAAGATCCATGCATAAGCTTTATATTTATTTTTATAAATTATACATGGACATGTTCAAATATACATGTGATCTCAATTATACAACACAAAAGGTTATTAATTTAGGATAATCTTAAAATAAGAAAGAAGTTTTCAATAAAAATTTAAGTTTAGATTCAATAAAGACTCTAGTTAAAGTCATTCATGAGATAGATAATTCAATGGAAATAACTCCAATCAAAGAAGCACAAGTTAAGGTACTCAATTAAGGGAAGGAACCCATTTACAAAGTACCACCAAAAGATAACAAATCTACTTTCAATAAGAGGAAACCACTTTATTTTGATATTTTTAATGATTGAACAAATGATAATCTACACATATTTTTGAATAAAAATTTAATCACTATTCCTCCCAAATATTATCACCTTCTTCATCATCTTGAGTATATAAAAGGTATACCTTTTTTAATTTATCATGGTATGAACAAACTTCACTATAATGAGTGTTGTGTATTACATGAAAAAAAGTCATAACTTACAAATAAAAGGATCATCACATTTATGAAATTAGACAATAGGGTAAATAGAATCAACTTCTACATCTTTGGTGGTATGTCAAAAAGAGCCAATGGTCATTCAAACACTAGTCAATAGTAAACATAAAGAAAATATTATTGTTGATAATACACAAAACATAATACATGTGCAATATAATTTATTAAAAATGTGGGATACAATGAGTAAGATTAATAACATACACATGGATCCAATAGAATACATTATTTTACCAATCACTTTGGGACACAAAATAGTGAGCACATTATTAAAATTATGAGCACATTTATCATGGTTGTATTATGGTTGTATCATGTATCATGTATCAAATGTTTAACATGATACAACCATGATATATACAAAAATCACTCAATAATGGATGCATTGCCTTGTGCATCTCCACCTACCTCTACCAGTAAGGAATTTTGAGAGGATGGGTTCCACTGTCAAATGGTCATGAGTGTAAGCAATATCAACACCTCCTCTCATGGTATTTATAAACTACCACTCATGCCTACATTACCACATGCTCATGATGAAACTATACATACTTAGTAAATACACTATGGCCTAGATATTCCATTTAATTAGGAAGGGGAATCTAATATATTGTAAGTTCTACCTAATCTATTACATTCAGTGATTTCCACATCTCTTTTAGCTCTCAAGTCATCATGATCCACTAAAACTATAATTTAGGTTTTGATAGTTATCATTATTCTATCAAAAATGGGGCATGCTCACCAACAATATTAGTCAAACACTCCAAAAGTACATTAGGAACTACCTTACTATGCACATGTCATGTCAAAACCTAGAGGGATGTCTTTGTGATATTCATATAATCCTCATCATCCCCTACATAAAAAATAATACATAATATCAATATCAAAGCTATCAAAATAATTAAAATTATATATAAAATATAAATACACACACACACACACACACTTGAAGGAGGCCCTTGAGGACCAATTATTTTCACTTCACCTATATCTCCTCCATCATATACCTCAATAGCATTCTCTACTGTAATTAGAAATAAGATAGGCCACTTTTGATCTGATCACTATCATGTATATGTAGGTTTACAGCCAACAACATCTGCATCATGATTCTAGATCATAAGATCCATATCCACCAATAAAATAGGATCTAAGTCAATAACATTAGGTTTTCCCCTATCACCCTCACATAGTGGAGCTCTCACAAATTGTCTCCACATATAAGGTGTCAAGGGCACATCCTGTGTAATACCACACTTAAAATAAAATAACTCATCCACATTAGGCCATTAGTCATGTATCCAAAAATTCACCTAAATATACCTAAGTTACACCCCATCCTTTGGCCATCTTAAAAAACCACTATAAGGTTAACAAATAATATCACCAACAGATACTTGATCTAATATATGATGACACTCCATCATACCACTCCTCAAAACATGGTTTGTATTCACCCACTTCTCAACATACATTTATGGATGATCCCATCCCCCATAAGGAAACCCATAGGATGTATCATAGTAATGTGCTCATATGCCCAATAATGCAATAGGGTGTCTAAATCCAATCCTTATCTAAACCCCTCTTGGGTGATTATGTGAAAAACTTTATATAAATGGGCCAACATGGTATGGCCCTAAGAATACGTCATATTTTGGTCCTCTATATCTCATAAAAACTAGTGCATCATGTAGGAAATATTTATACCACCACCATTTACTATAATAAATGAGGCAAAAAATGCATATACAAACTTTTGTAAATGTGGAACATTCATCAATACAATCTTTGACAATAAAATAGTGGTATCATTAGGGTCATAATGATGACCTCAAGTATGATCAATCATATATAGTTGTGCCTACACTATATGAGTTAGCCCACCATCACCTTACAAATTCACCTATCTCCTAATAACCAAAAACTAAAAAATACTCTAGACATCCTCTCATTATCTCCCCTGTCTCTTGAGTTCTAAAGTGCAAGTGTCTTAATCCCAACACTCAGCCAAGGCTATCATCATATTCATGTCATAGAGAATTATAGATAACCACCCTAACATGACCAAGCCTAGCTACATACAATATATCCCTCTCATCAGTATTCAATGGTAATGCCCATATGGTATCCATCATAGGGCCACATCTAAACTATCAGGCTTGTATATTAGCCTCCACTCGTATATTCACAAAATAGAAAATATAAATCTAATACAAAATTTAATCAATAAAATCCAAATATAAAATCTACTAAAGTATCAATTTTTTCATGGACATAAATTCACCTATCTCGCAATAACCAAAAACTAAAAAATCCTCCAAACATTCTCTAAAGTAATGTTTGCCTCCCCTATCAAGAGGCCAAAAGTAAAAGTGTCTAATTCCCAACACTTGTCTAAGGTTATCATCATATGCATGTCATAGGGCATCATAGACAGCCACCCTAACATGGCTAATCCTAGCTACATCCAATGTAGCCCCTCATCATCTATGAATGGTAATGCCTATATGGTCTCCATCATATGACCACATTTGAAAATATTAGGCATGTATATCATCCTCCAATATAAACTCACAAAATTAAAAAAAAATAGCAATCTAATATAAAATTCGATCACAAAATCCAAGCATAACAACTACTAAAGTATCATTTTTTCCTTGGACATAATTGAGGTTAGGCATGAATCATATAAGTATGTGATCAAACAAATAGTCTATAGATAAGTTTGAGACCATTCTGGACAAGTCCAACAAGGGTGTAGATAGGACCATTATAGATAAGACATGACTACCAAAACTAATAAAACATCTACAATGCATTAAAATGGACAAAAATTCTAAAATTACAGTTGTCAAAAATTTGGGTTTTTTAACATACTAGGGTCAGAGCATCCTCAAATTGTAATATGTCCCCAACCTACTTGAATATCATTAGCCCAAGCTATTCCTCTATGGAATTTTCTCTCTCTCTGAGTTCAAAAATAAAAATTTATATATATGAAAATTAATTACAAATATTTTTCAACCAATCTATTTATATGGATTGATTTTTTAAAAATGAAAAATATTATAACTAATTCCCCTCAAACTTCTGCATGTGATATCTCGAGCGATACATATAAAAATCACTCCCCATGAGTAATGTTAAAACACATAATGTACTCTTCCACAAAGTAATATTTCCATCTTACCAATCAAACTGTAATTTAAAATTTAATGCTTACTCACTTATGAATGAAATTCCCTACATATTCTTTATCATCTCAATTTTATTTCACCCTAACAATTTCCTTTGGCAATTTCTAACATAAAATACTCATCGAGTTACAAACATTTCTATTAAAAATGGTCAAAATACTAATATGTCAAAAAGAATCAAAATTCAACTAATTTTTAAAAAATTATAATTTGTTAAAAATTATTTCAAAACATACACCTTATGTTTTCAATATGACACATTTGATACTCTCACCCCTCCCATCAAAATGGGGGCATACATCAGGATTATCACATGATGCATTTTGGCACATTATGTAGGATTCAAAATGAATCAAACTACCTGCACACTACAAAATTATGATAGGATTCATAAAAAAACATACACAATAATATAAATATTGGGGGCACATTACATACTAGTGAACTCAAAATCAAATGAAAAATATAGTACAAGTTTTCAAAGATTAAAAAAAATCAGAAATCAAACACATGAGAGATATTGGCATATTAATATAGATTATAGGGGAATATAACTTACATATATACTCATTTTAATAGGATAAAAGTACATAAAAATACACACTTGAATGCAATTGCATGGGAATATGCAAAAAAAATATAAGATAGAAGTTACATGTTGCAAATAAATTTACATTTGAGCATAAAGGTGCATGTAATTTTATATCACTTGGCACAAAATTTAGGGGGCATGATACTTATTCATGTTCATACTTATTCAAAGTTCAAAGTTATAGTTTAAAGTGAAAAAAGAGCAAATGACAACAAGGTTTTAACAGTAAGTGAAAACACAATTAGTGTGGAAAAATAGTAAGGTGCAAAGAGGAATAGATTGTAATTAACTTCTTGGTTCTTAAAGTATCCTAAAGCTAGGTTGGTTATGAGATTGGACATGTTTTTGGAAGGATACCAATGATTAAATCATGTAAAAGGACTTGAGATGACTCAAATCTATCTTATCCCTTCTTCCTCATATTAGTTCTACCATCATTTCTCAGTTTATTTTCCATGATGTCATTTCCTTCATACCATAAATAGACATTGTCATCATGATCATTTTCAAGTACCTTTTGCTCATGAATGCTTTTGAGTGTGTCATCAAAATGGCATCATGTCCTTTTAATGATGCATTGGATTAATTTTTTGAAAGATGTCTCAACAGTATATCACTTCACTCTCTTAATAGAAAAACCTTTTTAGAGACCCCTTTTTACGAGTTTTGACATATCACTATTTGGAAGAACCCCTTTTCAAAAGTGAATGTTATTTATTTATTTATTTTTCTAGGTAATGGCTTTTGACTAGAGCATGAACTAGTTTGGGACACAACCAGGGTCCTAGATCCCCATGTAATACCACATGTATACCATATATTACTAGATGTATACCAATGATTACCAATAATGGGCAACACTAGCCTTGAGAATAACCAACAACCATTAATGGCCCTGAGAATACAACCATTGGCCACAACCAACCTCATATGCCTTTCTAGAGATTTGAACCTATTTGGGGTTTGAAACAACCAAGCCACTTAACCAACTCACCCACATCTCATTGGCATTTGAAAGTGGATAGCAATGAATTTTAAAAATCAAAATAGTTACTACTCACATAAAAATGAAATATAAATATTGTGAATTACCCATGGTTGTTATTTTTCATGGTTTTTCCACATTGCCAAGGATTAGAAACACACACAAGTCAATTTAAAGTATTATACAAGTCAATTAAGAGTTCTATTTGTATTGATTTGTTCCCTTAAAAAGTTTCCATTTGATGGTTTATAATTTTTTCACCTATAATCACCTAAAAATGAAACTTGACTGTTAAGAGTACTACTACAGACCACCTATCTCTAGCTTATCCCTATAACTATTTTAGGGCCTACTTTCACACTTATCTAGCCTTTATGTGGGCCATAGGAATCCCTAGTCATCCTTAAAGTAGTCTTAGACCCTTATTCTTACATCTTGGCCCTTTGTGCCTTAGGTTTTGTCACGTAGACACTAGCACTATAATAGGGACAATAACACCACATGGTGTTAATGTCCTAATTTTGGAGATACTATCCTTTCCCTCCTTTTTCCACAAATGGATATATTTTCAAATATTATACCTTTTAGGGTCATCCTAGACCTCTTTTAGCACCTAAACAAGCCCTAGAATAGTATATATACATGAATTTTAATCCTCTAACCACTATATGGAAATCATATGCAAATTACACATACAAACTTAGAATAACTTATGCACATTTAAGGTTATCCATTCATATTCTAACCTACTTTTGTAAAATACCATTTACAACATTCATAAGCTTAGATTACTCAGATTTCTAATCTTAAGCACATTCAAAGCACTCAAGTATAAAATAATATTAGCTTCACTTACACTTACACTAGTACTTAGGTGTGGAGAACTACATCGAGCTTGATCCCTCTTCAAAGTATTGGTATTTGGGAAACTCTCATCACATCGAGGTGTTAAGGATGTCCAACCTACCCCACTAACAATAGACTTCATTGCTTGTATCAATCAGATGCCTCAGTAACATGGAATATTAGTGTTTGCTCATAAAATTACTCAAAATAGGTAATTTATAAGGTTTTATAACTCATGCTCATAGAAACTAGCTTAATATACATAGACACAGGTGCACCTAGAAGCTCAAAATAGTCCTGCATAGAGGACACTACCACCAAAATAGGGACACTTGTGCCACATGGAGTTACTATCTAATTAGGGTGATACTATCCAAAATGGATTTTGACATAGATATCTTATTTGTAACACTCAAACTAGCCTTTGCCTTAGTTTTCAACCTCTAGATCATCCATCTCAATCATTTTCTATCTAATTCTCATTTGCATTATTTATTGCTATTTTTAGAAAGGTCAAATTTAGTCAATCTTATAATAGATAAATGGATATATTTATTGCATATTTACCCTGATTTACTATACTCATCTCTTTAACAACATAGGATTTACATTCACTATGTCCTAAAAGGTTAAAACATTAGGTGAACCTGACTTACTTCAAATATTTCACAAACTCTAACCATAGATAACCCTAGGGTTTGTCTTTCCATCATTTAAGACCCATATTTCAAATTCTAGATCCATATATTTTATGATTTTATTGAATATAATCATGATAATAATGACAAAATAAGTGTGTCACTTTTCATTACAAATTTTAATACTTTCATTTACATGTATGTTTCCTTTGATTTAGAATAAACTCATAAAAGAAATAAACACATGTATACATGATGGTTTATATCAATTAAAATGCATGTCATGTTTCATTATTTATTTAGAATTTAATCTTTATATTATGTGGAATTAAATTAAAACAAAAAACTTTAAACACATAGAGAATACATTACATAATATGTGAACTTAATTAGCTAAAATTAGCAAGTCTCCTTTGGATGCCTTTGGCTCTTTGGTTCACTTTGATTCCTTACCTATCACTCCTAAACATAAGGGAACATTAGTAGTCTCACTTATCCCTCATACTTCTCAACTACACACAACTAGCTACCATTCTACCTCTACTACCATCTCTATGCTCCTAATAGACCCTATAGTCTAGGTTATGACGTCTTCATGTGGTCTCAAAGCTTGGTAAGTTATCAAAACCCATGGCTATAGCTTTGTTGACCATAGTAGTGTTTTTTCAGCCACAGTTTCCATTTTAGAGATCATATAACATTATTTCACATACAAAGACATTTTGTATGCAACACTCCATGATACTCAGGTCCCTTAAACATCTGATCCATCTTATGTTGATTTCATAATCAATAAACTTAAATGGACTGAAGAGCATATCTCATTTGAAAATGAATATCTCCCACCTTAGCACATCATATATTTACACTTGCCTATCTGCATTACATTATGAATTAATGACGTGGGTGTCAAATGGGTTTTAGTCTATAATGGATTAGGATTGAACATTTTAAATATCTCTTTTCTTCAACTTCATAATATATATGCTAAGGATTTGGATACTTCTGATATAGACATTCAAGGGTTTGGTAATATTCCACACAAATTCTTACATTAAATCATACTAAGCCTTACATTGGGGCCTAAAACACACCTACAACATGTCAATTTATGCCTAATGATTTTAATTATAATATCTTACTTTGAAAACTATGGATTCATGATATGCATGTAGTTTTATCCACATTACATGCATGTTTAAAGTTTAGATACAGAGGTCATATGTACACTTGTCATGTGGATAAAGAACCATTCAAATACTATCAACATACAAATCCTTCACACAATTATATTCCTCACATGGATTTTGCTACAACACCACTTTAGCCTATTATTTAGAATTGACATATAACTCCCCTTGATACTTCCAATGCCTAGGATAATAATTTCACTTCTCCTGTTGCATTGAGATACTTTTAAAGATAGGTTACATAGGTTAGGGCCTTGGTAAGGATGAGTAATTAATCCTTAACCCATTGAAGCATATTATCAATAAGGCAAATAAGGACTTGGATATAAAGATATCACATCCAATTCCAAGTTCTCTACCATACTTCTTAGTATATAATGTTTTATCCACCTATTCCATGGGTAGATGATACAATAAATCATGTTTATACACTCTCAATTATTTACCCCAATCTTAACGATGATATAAATTCTCTAGATCCACCCACTTTAACAAATTCACTAACAATGAGATCTCTGATAATTCCTAATGGCATACAAGGATCTCCCTTCCTTATATCTTAAGAACAGGTTTCATCATTCCATAACTTCCCAAGCATACTTTGGTTAATGTTCAAATGATTCCAATGACATTTTATTTGACATAAATTATATTATCCCTACAACACCATACATTATGGATCAATCTATGTTACTTAATGAAGAGACAATCAAATTTAGTTATGGTGTAGATATTGATCCTCATGTCATAGTATTGGTTGTTGTATTATGTAAAAGATGAAGATATAAATATTCATCATATTTTAAAATATTTTATTAAAGTTTATGCTTGGGCTTATCTTGATATTCTTGGCATTGATCCCTCTATTATAGTACATAGGATTACATTCTATCTTGATTCAAAGTTGATAGATAAAAAATCAAAAAATGTACCCCAAATTTGCTCTTTTAGTCAAAGATAAGATCTAATGGCTCTTGGATGTCAGTTTCTTTAAACCAGTTGCTTATCCTTAATGGGTTGCTAATATTTTCCCTATTATAAAATATAATGATCAAATCTGATGTTGTGATTCTAGAGACTTAAACAAAGCATGTTCTTAGGATGATTTTCCTCTACCCAACATTGATATGATAGTTGACTCCAAAACAAGCTATGAAATGCTCTCTTTTATGGATGGATTTTCTAGTTACAATCAAATTAAGATTACTAAAAAAGATGAAGAAAAAACTTCTTTCACCACATAATGGGGCACTTTGTCCTATATAGTCATGCCTTTTGGATTAAAAAATGTAGGAACAACATACCAATGAACAATGACACATATCTTTCATAATATCATTCATAAAATAATCAAATATTATGTCGATGATGTGATTTCAAGATCAAAATAATGACAACATCATGCATTTTATTTATGACAAATTTTTTAGAGACTAAAAAATTACAATGTACAGCGAAATCCCAATAAATATGTCTATGGGATTTTATCAGGTAATCTCTTGGGATTTATAATATCCTAATGCGGTATCAAGGTTGACCTTAATAAATTTAAAGACATAAAAGACATTCTTTCTCTTGCCAACTTAAATCAACTTTGCTCCCTATAAGGGAAATTTTAGGCAATACATCGCTTTGTGGCACAACTCATAAATAAGACTTGATCATTCACTATACTACTTAAAAAGGATATAAATTTTGAAAAGGACATCACATGTCAAGAAAGATTTGATACAATAAAATAGTACCTATTGAACCCACCCATCCTATTACTACCAACACCTAATAAACCACTTCTCTTTTACCTCTTAGTGACAGATCATGCACTCAATGCACTCTTAGCATAACACGATGATCAACATAAAGAGTGGGCCATTTAATACATCATTTGTACACTTTTTACTATAAAAAACATTATCCCACAATAAAAAAACTTTATTTATCACTTGTATTTGTTACTCAGAAGCTCTGACATTTTATGACTTATAATGAAATATAAGATGTTACAAAGTCTATCCTCTAAAGTTCCTCATGTTGAAACTACATCTTTTAGGATGTATCAAAAAAAGGGTTATGTTAATCATAGAATTAAACCTCAAGATAGTCTTACAAAAATTATTAAAAATCTATATAATTTTAGATTAATTGGAAGTAACCCCATTATTAGACACAAACCCTATCAATGATGATTTCAAGGATGACTTCACAGCATATAATACCACTTCCAAAACATGGATAATGTTCTTTCATGGTTTTAGATGTGCATCTAGTGCCAGATCTAGAATTTTTTTCATCAACCCACTTGGGTACATAATACCCTTGCTTACCAACTCATTTTTTAATTTACCAATAACATCATAGAATATGAAACTCTTATCTTAGGATTTCAAGTAGCTTAGGCTCTCTAGATCAAATCAATTAAAGTTTATAAGGATTCATAATTAATTTTCAATCAAGTTATAGATGTATACCAAACCAAATAGTAATGCCTCATTCCCTACAAGAATATGGTTCAATGTCTATAGGATCATTTTGAAAATTTCTCTATTGAAAATATTCCACATAAAGATAATTTTCATGCTAATGCAATGGCCAGTGTAGCATCATTGATCCCCATTGAAATAGATGAAGACTAGGCTATCTTCAGTATCAAATAATTAAAATATCCATTAGTGTCCCATGTGGACCTCATAGTTTTAACTATTTTAGTTACCACATGTAGTATAAAAACATTCAAATAGTTATCTGATATATACAATTTTCTACATAAATCTATTACACCAAACACTTTCACAAGAAATGAAAATCATAAGATACATCAAAACACCCTCTGATATGTCATTATTGGTGGGTAATTTTTCAAAATATATTTTGAGGGACACTTACTTCTATGTTTTATAGTCTAGGAATCTAAGTTGGCTATCGTGCATGTGCATAATAGTGAATGTGGTGGTCATTTCAATGGTAAAGTGATGTCACACAAATTACTCAGACAAGGTTACTATTGGCCAACCATGACACAATAATGCTAGGAATATTTTAAATTATGTGATAAATGTCAATGCCAAAACAACTACACCATGTCCCTTCATAGCAACCATAACCAATATTATCACTATGTTCATTCATGTTATGGGGTTTTGACATAATTGATAAGATAAATCTAGAATTTATAGGAGGTCATAAATTCATTCTCATAACTACAAAATACTTTACAAAATTGGTGGAGGCCATTCCACTACAATATAAAAATGGATAAAATATATGTCATTTTCTCATGACCATCATTATTTCCCACTTCAACCTCCTAGTGGCCATCATTAGAGACAATGGAACTTTTTTTAAGAATAAAACAATGAAGAAATTTTGTGCTAAATATAAAATTTAGCACCCATTATCTACTTCATACTACCCTTAAGGAAATGGTCAAGTAGAAATAATAAACAAGACAATAAAAAGTATCCTCAATAAAATAATTACCAAATTTGGTTATGATTGGCATAATCAACTTGTCTATTTACTATGAGATTATGCACCAATATTCACACACCAATAGGAGTTACTCCTTACTCACTAGTATATCGCACAAAACTAGTTATCCCACTAGATTTAAAAATCCCATCCTTATGGGTATCCTTAAAAGGGTTCACCACATATGATTAATATAAATAAATACATCTCCATGAATGAGAACAATTGGATCACATGTGCATTCAAGTTGTAGAACATCTTAGGGGATATTAGAAATGAATTCAACAAACCTACAATAACTATGTTCACAACAAGGAATTTGAAGTCAATGATTTGGTTTTAAAAAAAATATCATAGACATCAACACCAAATAAGATAACAAAGGAATATTCCAACCAAATTGGCATGGCCCATAATTAATCAAAAAAAAGCTTAGACCAAAAGTATATGATCTAGCTTCACTTGATGGCAAGGCAATCAAAAACCCATTGAACATCATGCATCAAAGGATATTTTACATATAAAAACAAAACTCTTTTCATATTGCTTGTAAATAGCTTATATCCAAAAAATACAAAAATAATATAACATTTCAAAAACATAAAAACATTCAAATATTTAATCAGAAAATATAAATTTACAAATTATATGTATTACCATGTTTACATTTTTTATAGTTACCAGAAACTACATATGATAGCTATCTTAGTATAGTCAATTTTTATCATACATACATACTTCACTTATTCTTGTCGATATCTTGCATATTTCCTATAGGACTCAGGTCCACTATACCAATTGATATTTACTATTATCTACCCATTAGAGGCATATACATAGATACACGGGTTCTTCATTTGACACATTCATCCATTTGGGGGCACCCTATACATAGTTTTAATTATCATGTTATATTTTTTTATAATCTACATCACAGCTTTAACATTGTTATATCTTGATATTGATCATGCTACACTTACTCATATGTTTTGCTAATTATTACTACTTTAAACTCAACATATGTATTTCTTGGCTCTTACATAGATTTGTATTACATGTTCATGCATATTTTAATTTTTACATTTATTAGTTTAGATTTGATTGTATCTTTATGCTTCTTTTATTTTAGGGCATTTAAATATGCCATTACTCTTTGGTTCTATGCCACTTATTTTCATAGTATGTATGCTTTGGACATGTGCCCATGTCCTTGTGTGTGCTTTCCTAATTGTGTATGTGGACATTTCAATGTGTCCTTCTATGTGGTTCTAGGTCATCTTGATTATTATTTGTGTATGTGGACATTTAAACATGTACTTATATGTATTGATTTCTTATATTTTGTGACATATGCCCATGTCTCTTGTATTGTGTCTGCTTAGCCTACTTTTCATGCTTCATATGTGTTGTATGTATGCTTTCTTGTATGCATCATGGCCAAGACACTTGTCTCTTTCTTGTTACAGACTCCAATTTTAGGTGCCATGAGGGACCTCATGCATCTTCACTTCATATTTGGGTGCCATGATGAGCATCATGCCCCATCCCCTAGGTAGTTATTTATTACTCAAATTTACTATTACATACATGGTTATATCTATCTTAGTAGCCTTGTGAATTTTAGACATAACATACATCACACATTACAAACTTATGCTCATGCATGCACATTATATTTGATAATTATACAAATATCATATATGTTCTAGCTAACATACATCTTGTAGACCTTTTTATTTTGAGGACAATTCTTACATAGGTGAAACAACTCCCCTTAAAAGAGGGGACATTCATAGGATTTTATCACAGAGATCAAGCTATTAAAATGCACTCATAGTATAATTTTTATCACATAGGCTCAAATTACAAAAATTAGACTCAAGTACACATAGTGTGAAATACTGACACAAAGATCTATATAGTTGCACATAAATTAGAATAGTTAGACATTAACACCCAAATTGGGACACTAGCACAACATGGCACTATTGTCCAAGATATGGCACTATTGCCTAGTGACCTTAGCTTTAAAAAAATATAGATTAGACAAAAATGTATAGTAGGTATAGTCTAGGTTTGCACATCTTCAATTATAGATTTACCTATTTAGCTCAGATTCATACTAATTTAGCTCAAATTCATACCAATTTAGCTCAAATTCATACCAATTTTCTCATATTGGGGGCATCATATGTAGTGTGATCATTCCCATTTTTAGTTCAAATACTCAAATATAGATTATTACAAATTAGTCTAGAATCCATATGCTCAAATATTAGATTTGGGGGCACGTGCATGGCATATTATTTTTGTATGCTCACTTACACACCAATTGATCATATGGAATGAAAAACTCCATAGCATTCTCTATGTTGTATATATCAAACATCATATTCTAGATTGCACACTAATTTCATGCCTTACTCCATCTATAGTAGTTAGCATTCTTGAGTGGCATGGAGCCACCTAATATACCTAAGTGGTTAAAGAGCTTACATCTCCAATTATATATATATCTATTTAAACATTTTTAGTTATATTTCACAATTTCATTTTTAGATGTATCTACACATGGGTAGGCAATGATAGAGTCATAGTATAATTGAGTTCTTGATCCACCCACATGAGAGGGTTAGACACTCCATCAATTTAATCCAAGTTATTCATAGGTCATGATCTACCAATAAAACTTGGATAATGATGGATTTAAAATTAGATTGAGTGCTTAAGCCACCCATCCACCCACATGAGAGGGTTAGACACACCATCAATCGAATCTAAGTTATTCATAGGTCATGATCCACCAAGCAAGGGTGGATAATGATGGATTCAAAACTAGATTGAGTGCTTGAGCCACCCACACATGAGGATTGAATAAACCATCAGCTCAGTCCAAGTTATTCACTAATTGATCACTATATACATGTACACACATAAGTTGTCACTAGGTTTATTCATTAGTTCACATACCTAGTGAGGTGTATTCATTCCTTTCGTCTCTCTTATCCCTTTACTCAATTTTACTTAGTTTTAATTCTTTACTTAGTTTTTATCTTTTCTTTTGATATCTCTTAAGTAAGGATTGATCTATGCACATTTCACTTGTAGGACACATAATGGAGTGTGCTTCACATACTCATATCCAAACTCATGGTCTTCACCTCTTAGGTAAGTCTATATAGGCTTGTTTTTACTTTATCCTAGTCATTTCACTTTGCTACATTTCTCGAATAAAGTGTGGCAAATTTATTCACCTAAAAATGACACTTGAGTGCTAAGAGTTGTACTTGATACCACTTAGCCCTAACTTAGCCCTAGACCTATCTTAGGTCCTAATTTCACACTTATATAGCCTTTATATAGGCCATAGTCATCCTTAGTCATCCCTAAATTAGTTCCAGACCCTCATTCTTATATATTGGTCCTTTGTGCCTCAAGTTATCCCTCCTAGATGCTAGCAACATAATAGGGACAATAGTGCCATATCGTGCTAGCGTCCCAATTTTGGTGTTACTATCTTTTCACTCCTTTTTCCATAAATGGATATCTTTTCAACTCTTAGACATCTTAGGGTTAACCTAGACCTCTTTTATCACTTGTACAAGTATCTTAATAGTATATATACATGACTTTTATCCCTTTAAATATTAGATGGAAATTAGATGCAAATTACACATAAAAACTCAAAATAATTTGTGTAGAATTAAGGTTATCAATATTTATTCTACCTTACATCTACATACTACCATCTACAACCTTTCTAAGCTCAAATTACTCAAATTTATAGTTTAAATCACATTTAAATCACTTAGTCCCACAATCATACTATCTTCACTCGCACTTACACCAACACTTAGGTAGGGAGAACTACATTAGGCTCGATCGCTCTTCAGAGTATTGGTATTTAGGCAACTCTCATTATATAGGGGTTTTGAGGATGTCCATCCTACCCCACTTTATTACATGTATCAAATGGATTCCATAGAAACATGTAATATTATGTTTTAATCATAAAACTTTTCAAAACATGTCATATACAGGGTTTTATAACTTGTGCACATAGGAATAGGCTTGACAGACCCAAAAATAGGTGCACCCAAAAGTTTAGAATTTCTACATAAAGGACACTATTGCTAAAATAAGGACACTAACACCACATGTTGTTATTATCCAATTAAGACTCTAATTTATATAATGGTTTTTGACATTAGGATCCTATTTATGACACGACTCTACCTCAATTTTTAGCCTCTAGATCATTTCTCTTGGTCATTTTCTAGCTAAGTTCTTATTTGAATTATTTATTACTATTTTTAGATAGGTCAAATTTAGTCACTCTTGTATCAAATCAATGGTTGTATTTATTGCATATTTTTACCCTAATTTACTATACTCATCTCTTTAGCAACATAAGATTTACAATCATTAATTCTTAAAAGGTTAAAACATCACCCTTTTTTCTTTTTCCTTTTTCCTTTTTCCTTTTCCTTTTTCCTTTTTCCTTTTTCCTTTTTCCTTTTTCCTTTTTTCTTTTTTATTATTTTTTTTTGTTTTTTGGGAAGAGGACTTCCATTTATTTGGTTTTCAATAATCTACCTTTATTAGACTCAAAATCTCATCTTTTGGTTATGATGGAAGAACAAGGTTCTTCCTTTTAACCAAATTCATCTTGAGATTGAGTCTACTTGTATAACTCCTCCTTGCTAGGAGGTTAAT